>SNQJ01S0036750.1:0-11313 GCA_010110895.2 Picea sitchensis
GTGTCGTTAAGAGAATGTGTAATGATCTTAGGTAGTCCATACTTATTTGATCGTAAGGCAATCTTCTACAGAACAAAGAATCAATATCAATTCACTAAAGCAGGTCATGATTATGTGGTTCATGCTCATCGTGTTAAAGCAAATAAAACACTTCAAACAAGGGAACAATTAACGAATGCAGTGCAAGAATGCAACAAACCAATAATTGTTTCAAATGAAGTAATTGATCTTAAGCAAGAACAAGATATGGTTGTTGAATGGAAAATCAATCATAAGTTGCTTCAAGATAAGCTCATGTCGTGCAGATATCTAAAGTATATCAGTTCATTTGTAGTCGTCTTTTTGATGTTGTCATTAGCAATGTTTTCTACATGGATGATAGTGGCTTCAGTAAGATGTAACAGAGTTCAAATGGCTAACAATATACTGTCAGTTGTCATGATTTTGTTACAGTTGATCTTGATGAGACAGGTGCACAGGACAGAGTTCAGAGACAGAGAGCAAGCCGGGTGGCCTATCCCGAGCTTGTTGACTGGTCAGTAACCTATTTGGGACCAAAATGTCTTATTGTGGGGAGGTGTGATCCAAAATCGGATCCAGAAGCCTGACAGGGCTTGAAAAATGCTCCAAAAATGAAAATGCTCAGAATGCGACGAAACCTGTTCCATTGTGTCCATCTCGTCTTGCTGATTCCGATGATATATTTACTTTGTCAAACAGGATCCGTATGGAGAAGATATCGCATTCTGTCCGAAAAGTCAAAGAGGCAAACAAATTGTTGACTATGCAGTCTGTACAGTCCGTACGGACGCTGACGTGGCAGGTTCGTACATGTGACACGTGGCGGCTCCAGGAAGTGACATGTGGCAAGGATATTTGGACATTTGGGCGTACAGTTGGACCTATCCCGAGGTGACACGTGTCACCACTGGAAGGGTGACACGTGGCATGGGTGACGTCATCAGCTGACGTGGCAAGGTGACTGGACAGTACGGTAGTTGACAAGTGGAAAGTGACGTGGGTGAATCAATGACTGACACGTGGTATGTTTTGGTTGGTTGTAGAGGTGCCACGTGGCCCAGTCAAAGGATGCCACGTGGCACCCCGGTATTGGTCTATATGGTTTGTTTATTAAAATTTTAGTGGAGTCTGTGGGGTTCGACCCCCGGACCTCCCCCACCAGCCAAGAGCTTTAACAAAGTCTGCATAACCACTATGCCATGCATTGGTGCTTGTTATATGTGCGGGTTTCTTTGTATTTGAATTTGTTTAAAGGTTCAATGGCGGGGGGAAAGGGTCGGGGCTTAGCCCCAACCCTCGGCGCAAACCCATATAATATGACCACAACATATGATCGAGCGGGGGGTTAATTATATGCACGGTTATATTGTTATAGCCGTGGCCATATGCCATGTGCCACGACCGGGAGCCAACACACAGGGGGTTACAACGGTTATATGTTTTAGCCCGAGGTTCTGTGTAAGTGCCAAGAGATCGGGTGCTAGTGCGCGAAAGGGCGGGGCCAGCGCATAGCCCAAGGGCTAGCGCTTGGCCATATGGCCCATACGACCATGCAAAGGGGACGCGCGCCCAGGGCTAGGGGGGCTAGTGCCCATATATTATAGTTAAAAGTGGGTTTATAATTAATTTTTGTTTTTTTAATAATGTTAAACCTATTTTTAATTAATTTTCTCCATTTTTGGGAGTTATTGGGCAGTTTTGGAGCCTAAATTCTTGGAGGAAGTTGGAGGTGAGAAACCAACTTCCAAGCTATATAACCCAGGCCTGTTTGAGTCCATAGGGGGAATTTAGAGCAGAGTTATGTTGAGGAGAAGCCAAGCCAAAGCCATTTTGAGGCAGAGAAGCTTTTGAGGAGGAGACGTTGTCGGACCATTTCTGGGAGCTCCGGACGTCCGTTTTGCGTGTCGTTTTCTTTGCAGGGTTCTTGAGATCTAGGTGAACATGACCAGATTAGTATTGTATCCATTTGGCATTGAAGCGATGTACTTTTGAGAATTTGAACATAAATAAAGAAGCCTCCCCCACAAAGAAAAAGGCCCGGAGACGTAGGCAAAGTTGTGCCGAACTCCGTTATCAATCTGCGTGTTATAGTTTGTTGTCTATTATTTCATTTCAGATCTGTATACGTGTATACGGCTGTCATAATTCCTCTTCTTTCCTCATTCTTCACTAAGTTTTCTCAAATGGTTAATTAATGCATGCAAAATTAAAACTCAACCATAAGTCATTAAAAGATTCGACGGATCAAAGTCCCAGATGTAGTGCATGTAGATCTCGATGTGCTTTGTCCATTGCCTATGAACTGGATCTCTATAGAACTTCAGAGTGCGCTGGTTGTCACACCTGATGACGATTGAATGATGAAACTGAATGCCCAACTTAGTGAGAAAATGTTGTAGCCACATATCCTGAATGGTTTTGTTAACTACCCCTTTGTACTTTGCCTCGACTGAAGAAAGAGTAATAGAAAAATGCTTCTTTCTCGACCAACATATAGGCCCGAAATCAAGACTGAGTGAGTAACCATATGTGGACTTGTGATTAGTGCTATTGCCAGCCCAGTCAGAATCAGTAAACCCGATGAGATCTAATGTAGAGTCTTCTGCATAATGAATCCCAAAGGTGATGGTGCCCTGTATGTATCGAAGGATATGCTTTGGAGCCTTCCAATGTAGCTCATGTGGCTATTGCATAAACCTATAAACTGCTCCAACTGCATAGGAGAGGTCTAGTCTGGAGTGTGTGAGATACAACAAGCTCCCCATTAGTTGTCTGTACACTGTGTTTTCAACCAATGGAGTGTCCCCACCATCCTGAAGTTTGACCCCTGATAGGAAATGAGTCGAGGCATAATTGTAGTTTGTCATGTGAAATCTCTCAAGGAGATATTGTGTAGACTTAGACTTAGATAGTTTGATGTCTCATGCATCCTGACTGATCTCAAGTCCAAGGAAGAATTTTAGCAGACCCATTTCCGTCATCAAAAACCTGTCATGTAGAATCCTCTTGACTGCAACAATCATTGAAGTTGAGAAATCGATGATCAACAAATCATCAACATACAAAACTAAGAGTAGAATTGAATCAACTTTCATGATCATGTAGACATTCGTGTCTGATTTACAACGTACAAATTTCTGTGACAATAGGTAGGAGTCCATATTGGCATACCATGCCCTCGGAACCTACTTGAGGCCATAAAGGGACTTCTTCAGTCGATAGACCAAATATGAGTCCTGCATAAATCCATGGGGCTGCTCCATATAGATCTCCTCAGAGAGATCACCGTGAAGAAATGAATTATTCACATCCATATGATGTAATTCCCATTCCTTGGTTGCTGCAATGGCAAGTGAAAATCGTATGGAATCCATCTTTGCTATTGGATCGAAGGTATCGTCATAGTCAATTCCATGCACCTGCTGAAAGACTTTGGCAACAAGCTTGGATTTATATCTTCTAATATGTCCATATGTTGCGCTCTTGGTCCTGTAAACCCATCTGCATATGACAAGTTTCCTTCCAAAAGGAAGGGGAACCAGACCCCAAGTCTGGTTCTCGAGGAGGGAGTTGTACTCCTCTTGCATGGCGGATTCCCAAAAGGGATTTCCAGCAGCCTCGCCATAAGACTGTGGATATGAAGATTGAACCAATAAAAGATGCCTAGAGGGCAATGGTTTAGTGGAAGTGAGTGCAACAGGAGGCTCCTCAAAATCAGATCAAGCCCTCCTAGTATCGACTAGATCACCAATGAGATCCCCTGCATCCTGAAGAGTAGTCTGTGCCAACTTGGGCCTCTGCTATGGCTCTACAACTGCATCTGGATGCTATGACTCTACATATGACTATACTGACTCTATATCTGAATCATTTGAGTCCTCTGAATCAGAAATCTCATCTGAAGAAGAGTCGTCATGTGCATGCTCATCATCTCAGAAAGGTGGAAGAATGAAGGTGTCTGCATGTGGATGATGAGGTACATATGAGACACTTTCCTTGAATTGGACACTTTGCTCAATGATGAGCCAGTCTGAGGAAAGATCAATAAGTCTATATCCCTTCACACTGTCGAGGTATCCAACAAAAATAAACTCAATTCTTTGTGGATCAAGTGCATTTTTCTTTGCGGAGGGAATTTGGGCCCATGCATGTGAACTGAAAATACAAAAGTAGATCACTTCCGGTTTGAGGCCGCTCCAATCCTTGTAGGGGGTCTTATCCTTGACAGATCTATGGGGAGATCTATTTTGGATGTGTGTTGCACAATTAAGTTCTTCAGCCCATAGTGTATGTGGTAGTGAATTTGCATGTAGCATGCCAGAGGCCATCTCCTTTAGAGATTTGTTTTTCCGCTCAACAACTCTATTTTGTTGTAGAGTATAGGGAACTGTGTGCTACAACTGAATCCCTACCTCATGGAAAATATTATGGATCTCATTATTGACATACTCTACCCCATTATTAGTTCGGAGGACTTTTATTTTCTTTCCGGACTGTGTCTCAACTAGGGCTTTGAAATCTTTGGGGTGTTGAAAGACCTCAATTTTTTTCCAGAGAAAGTAAATCCATGTAAAACGTGAGAAATCATCAACAAAAATGAGAACAAGCCTCACTTTACTGATATATGGATGCAGAAAGGGACCCATAAGGTCACTATGGATCAGATCTAAAGGCACGAAATCTCTCTGAGACTTTCCTTTGTCAAATTTCTCTTGAGGGTGTGTTTCAAGAACACATCCCTCACATACTCCCTTGGAGAAATGGATGTCTGGTAGACCATCAACCAATATATTCTTGTTAATTTGTTTCATATATCTGAAGTTCAAATGTCCAAATCTTTCATTCCATATCCTACTACTTTCATCAGCATCGGTAAGCAGTAAAGAAGAGTCTGGTTCAATAGATTCAGAAAATGTATGCAATCTAGATTGATGATTTACCTCATCGATAGAAACCTTGGAGTTGGTTTCCATGTCATAGATTTCCATGAAATTTGGTGTGAATATGACTTTATTTTCGGTGTCGGAATTCGTCATCTGATACATAGAAAGAAAATTGACAGAAAGTTTGGGAACATGCAACACATTCTCGAAGCTTCTGTTGGTGAGTTCAATACTTCCTTTGCAAAGGACTTTGACTGAAGAGTTGTCCCTCATCATAATAGGAGGACCTTTGCATGCATCCAATGAAGAATATACTTATTTTGAGGTATCCATGTGATGTGATGCTCCCAAATATATGATCCAAGCATTGAGAGAGGAGTTGATGGATATCAAGGCATGGCTAGAATTGCCTTTCTTGGGATTTTGATCTTCTGGCTTCTTATTCTTGGCACCCTCATGGATGCGATATCCAAGGTTGTTTTCTGAAATATTTAAGTCATTATATCTCTTTGTTTTTGCATGATTGCATATTCTGGATGGAATCCTTTGTGACAATATGTGCATTTCTCCCCTTTTCTTCCCTTTTCCCCTTTGGATACAGAGGCATCGGTAAAGGGTTTTAAGTACCCTTCCTTCTTTGAATTTGCATGAGCTTTAATTTTTCCTTTATCTTTAGATTTATGATATTTATGGCTTCCATATTTCACAGTAAGTGCATGCACCTTTGGGACTTTGATTTTTCCCATGATGATGAGCTTGGTTTTCTCTTGTGTCAGGGATTCAATAAAGTCCTTAAGAGAATGCATATTCCATGTGGATCCAGAGATGAATCTGAATGAATGGAATGTGGACATAAACACAGAGAATTCAGGACCAAGTTTGGAGAGAATGGTGAGAACCATTTGTTTCTCCTCCTTAGATTTATCAACCCCCGCAAGCTTTGAGTTGTGACAGTAAATCCTTGAATTTTGTAAAGAAATCTTGGATATTGTCGAAGATTTATGGATCCAATGTGATAAATTCCACCTCCAGCATGTGTCTCCTCATCTCATATTGTTTTCCAAAGATCCCTTCCAAGGTGGTCCCAGCTTCATTGGGAGTCTTACAGGAAGATATGTGAAAAAGAAGATCGGGAGAAATAAGACTGCAAATTGTTCTGAATGCTTCATCCATTTGATTTAAGTACTTGGATTTTTCTATGGCTGATGTCGATTTTGTATCTGTATACAAGGTTAACCTATAAAATCCTCTGGTTCATATATGCATGAATATTTTCTCCTTCCATGCAAAGTAGTTGTAAGGTGTAAGAATGAATTCTTTTGGGAAATCCATCTTTCCGCTGTCTTAATCTTTTGTACCTGCAAAACAAATTGGTGTATCTTTTGCTGAGCAGACTGTCAGCTCTTATGCCATGTAAATGTGTTGAACCTGCACATAATATATCTAGCTATAAAACACTACACACATTTGTAGAGAGAAATTAAGAAAGAAGAAGAAGGAGAGAAATAATGGAAGAATTCTCATTAATCGTATTGAATAATGAATAATTTACACATGATATACTATGTATAACTCAATGAATGTGCAATGGAGGAGAACCAATGCACCATAGTGGTGGTCTAGAGTGATATGGACACACACTAGCAGTTATGAGAGTGAACTGCCACCTAGTCTAGTCTCTCAGGCAGTTATAGGAGTGAACTGCAACCTAGCTAAGTTAACTAGTCAACCAGTCTTCAGTTAACTGACTGAACATAGTGTAGTGAGGAGTAGATCAAGGAATCAAGGGTAATGTGCCAATTTGGTGATGATCCCAAGGAAAGTGTGCATTAGCATGGTGATGATCCCAAGGAAAGTGTGCATTAGCATGGTGATGATCCCAATGTTGCATGGTGACAAAACCAATGCAACATCTAGACTCAACTCAACTAGTCAAACTGAAGTGTCAACTGAAGAGAATATTCTCTAGGTGGAATATTATCCCCTAAAATATAGGAGACTGGATAATGACTAATTATGACTAATAAACAAGGAAAAACCTTAGGAAAAATAAATCCTAGTTGTGTGTGAAGTAACTCCAACACCTTCCTGTAGACTCCCTCCATAAATTCTATGATAGTATTGCTATATTTTATGATAGAATTGAAGCATGGTTGGAAGGATCTTATTCAACTAAATTTCTCGTGAATTATCACTATGAAATTTTTAATATGGTGAATAGAGTTCTTGATATCTGAATTTTTCCTACTTTTTCTCCAAGTTTTGTTACTAATCTTTTGTCATGAACACATGTTTGTAGGCTTGAGATTACGTGTATGGATACATTGGCATTATGCATTTACATAATTCATTCTTTTCATTCAGTTTAGTGTAGGATATGAATAGGATAGAATAGGATAGTGTCTTTTCTTTGCATAGTATTAGTTTTGCTTTTTTTTCGTTTTTTAAATTAGTCTTCTTGTTTCCTTTTATTTTTATTATTCTTGGTTGATCAATAAATAGATTTATCGGTAGAGGTGCAAAGAAATACAAGGATTGCATGCTAATTTTTTTCCTTGAATGGATCTTTAAATAAAAAATTAATTTTGATATGGGAAAAATTGTTTTATTTCATTCTCAAAATTTCTATGTGTTGGGATTTCTATTCATTATTCACCATATTGAATATTTTTCAAGCATTTTGTCATATTGCAAGTAGGATCTTTTAAATAAAGAATACTATTCAGTCCCTCTTGGGGTGAAAATGAACATCATATTTGTTCCATATTTATGATCCTAATTTGGATATTTTGCATGATTGAATTTATTTAGAATCTTGGTCTTGCTGACCCATAGACAGTGAATTGAAATTTTGAGTCTTAATTTCTTCCCATATGAAATTCAAGCCACTCAAAATCCTTGCAATCTCTTTGGATGATTATTTTCGGATTTGAAGTTATCCAAATGGTTGCTTGCACACTGACTATTTTATTTGATTACTTTCATCCAAAATGATTTTTTTATATAGACTTTTCTTAGCATAGTAAGCTTAGCTGATTTTTTTCTGAGCTAATTGCTTCCATCACCTTTAATTTAACTTTTGGGTTTTTCGTCCAACATAACTTTTCCACCATTCAATCAAGCTTTCAAGGAAGAGTTGTTTTTTTATCTTGCATCCTACTTGATGCAAGTTTCCTTTTTTACATAGTAGCAAGAGATATTCTTTCAGAATGTCTAGGAGCATGTTTTGGCATTTTGGACAACATTATTATATAAATCTTCTTGCTAGAATGTATTTCATAAATATCTTGAGAATCAATCATTTTACTCACCATTTTAGTGGCTGATTGAAAATTTAATCCTAGTATGGTTAATCATGATATCATTTTACTCACCATTTTAGTGGCTGATTGAAAATTTCATCCTAGTATGGTTAATCATGATAATTTTAAACCTGATATTTTCTTGGAAAGTATCTCTCTATCCTTTGGATTTGTAGATTTTAAGTCACTCATTCTAGTCACATTCTTGATTGATCTGATTTTTATCATGGCTTAGTACTACCCACTAATCTCGAATTTGAAACCATTCAAATGCTTGGGGGTTTTAAATACTTTGATGGAAAATGTAAATGCAACTTCTAAGATTCTAAATTTGATTTTTCAATATTTGTTTTCATCTTAGCCATGATAATAAGTTTCAAGATGTGAATTTATTATGGTTTTAATTCTTGGGGCCTTACACTCTATATGTCAACATTCCATGAATCTGAAACTATAACACCGGAGATTCTTCAATTTTATTCATAACTTGGGAAGATAATCATTTATGGGTCATGATTGGAATATCTTTTATTTGATATTTCTTGTTGACAATCTCGTTGATTTCATTTTTCAACTTATCTGCCTAATTGTTTTAAATGGAAAACCTATCTACTAGAGAAATCAATTGGTTACTCATTGAATTTTTATTCTCTCATATTCTATGTGATATGTAAGCTCAAGGAAGTGAAATGCAATTTTTGTCTCCTTGGAACACTCTTGGGAATTTTATGAGATCAGTTTCATGATTTTTCCCATCATACCCAACCTACTACTTATTAGAAATCGGGTTTTAGTCACCACATTTCATCAATATTTATGATTATATTTTTCATTTATGATGAGAGGAATACATCCATGTTGGTTGTGGTCTGAGATTAATTGAACATACTATCTTTCTTGCTTCCATATCAATAGTGATTTCCTTTTTGTCTCTCACAAGTTTGAAGATAATCATACATATATTTAATGTTATTATCATTAATGACAAGAGGAAATACAAACCTTGATGTGCAATGTTAATAATTTGTTGAATCGGTTTTTTATTCATATTTTAAGCAACACAAAGGTTTGTTGATGGACGGGTATTTTTAGGGAATGAACGGAATTAAAGTTTTATGGTTCTATTTGTGTAATTTGATTGATTTTGTTTGCAGGAACAAGATGAAGTGTCTATGGAATCCAAATCTCATAAACAATCAATGACACTAATTCTCTTGTCAAACAGGATATTGTGGGAAAACCCATAATAATCATTTATTGGGAAGAAGGCTATGATATTTGACTAAAGGGACATAACATGAATACTTGATGACTGCATTGGCATTTGCATAAGTTTTATGACAGCCCATATAGTTCAATTTTACATTAGGTTAGCATTATTTTCTTAGGATTAGTTTAAGTTTGTTCTTTTCTTTTCTTTTTAGTCTAATTTCATTTCAATATGTTAGTAATTTAGAGGAATATTGGTTTCCCCAAATTGTCAATAGTTGATCATACCATTCTTGTTGTTATGCAGATTGGGAAATGACTTGTGCAACCATCATCTTAGGATTTATTCTCTTTAATGAAGGAAACTTAGGGAAGTGTTAATCTAAACTTGACTGCTCAAATTCCTTTGTAACATTTTTAATTGATCCACCAAGATTGTCTCCAACTCAAAAATTGATAAAAAAAAATATAGTCTCATTCATACATTCACATGTTTGTTTCTGATCTAGTTGATACTTAGAGTCCTTTTCATGATCCTTTTTTATGACCTCCATAACTTTGATATCCCTTCTTTTCTTTATCATATTGAATTGTTTGAATCTTTGGATTAATAATATCTTGTATAGAAAAGAGAAATTGATTCTTTGGTGAGATGCCACATGTAAGTTCTATTGTTAAAAAGTTCATTATTTTTAAGTGTGCAAAGGACTTTCTTATGACAAGAAATATTTAGAGCTTATTGTGTAATGTTTCATGTGATTGGATTTAAATATATTTTTTGATTAAGCATCCCTATTAACTCATTTTCTATATTTTTGTAGGCGACAGTTGGATTGGAGGATTGTGTTGTGATTTTTTCCACTGGATTATCGATCCTCGTAATCTTGCTTGTTCTTCCTTTTAAATATTTACCTTGGGAATCTTTTTACTAGGATTTACTTTGAATGGTTAACCTTCCTTGCCTAATTCTTACCCTTGTTTACTTTCCAAGGCATCACTGAAAATGATTTCACTAATAATTCCCATGATTTATATTATGTTGTTGGCATATCTTTCAAGATCAATTCTTCCCATAATGAAAAAAACAAGTGTGCTTTTGATTTTTTTCTTAGTTTAGTATAACCATTTTTCTTTATTGTACATGTTTTTATGTCCTTCTTTACTTATGTTTTCAATCATGGCAATGGGTTTTATTCTTTTGTACCATTAGAGATGAATGACACAATCAATGAACTGATATAGATTAATAATCGAAGAGGCAGTGAGTATTTTAGTGAACAATATCAATGCAATTTCTAAGTTTGAAAATCTAACATCTTCAAAATCGTATTCCACAAAGATCATATCCATGGAAATAAGCTAAAAGGAGTGTGAATTCTTAAATTTATTCAATGTTTCTATCCTTGAACAATTCAAGAAATTTCGATTGATTATCAACATGAAAGGTTCAAATTTACTGATTTGATATCATTTTTCTCAAATAATGGTTCCTCATAATATTGCTGTTTTTTTTTCATTTCCAGATTATGTACTCAATCCTAAAAATCATTTTTTTTAGGTTTTAGTATGTATGGAAAATGAATTTGTTGAAAATTTTGTTCTTATTTCAATTTTGGAGCTGCAATGTAAGTACTTTTCATGCATATCACCCGCACTCCGTTGCTATCCAATATGTATCCCATGCTACCTTGATCCCTTCTTGTTTTATTTTTTATTTTTTATATTTATTTTTACTTTTAGTTTGATTTGAAGATTGACATTTTTTTATTTTGGGTTTCTTTTAGTTTAGTTAGATTTTATTTGTATTTATTATTAGTTCTAGCTTTAGTTTTAGCACTTAATTTCTTCTTGTACAATTTTCTTCCATATTTTGATTTGGATTCGGGTATGTTCCCTGA
>SNQJ01S0036750.1:11363-30414 GCA_010110895.2 Picea sitchensis
AACAATGGAACAATTAACGAAGGCAGTGCAAGTAAGCAACAAACCACTAATTGTTTCAAATGAAGTAATTGATCTTAAGCAAGAACAAGACATGGTTGTTGAATGGAAAATCAATCATAAATTGCTTCAAGATAAGCTCATGTCATGCAAATACTTCAAGTATATCAGTTCATTTGAAGTCGTCTTTTTGATGCTATCATTAGTAATGTTTTCTACATGGATGATAGTGGCTTCAGTAAGATGTAACAGGGTTCAAATGGCTAACAATATACTGTCAGTTGTCATGATTGTGTTACAGTTGATCTTGATGAGACAAGTGCACTGAACAGAGTTCAGAGATAGGGAGCAAGCCGGGTGGCCTATCCTGAGCTTGTTGACTGGTCAGTAACCTTTTGGGGACCAAAAGGTCTTATTGTGGGGAGGTGTGATCCGAAATCAGATCCAGAAGCCTGACAGGGCTTGAAAAATGCTCAAAAATGAAAGTGCTCGGAATGTGACGAAACTTGTGCCATTGCATCCTTGTCGTCTTCCTGATTCCAGTGGTATATTTACTTTGTCAAACGGGCTCCGTATGAGCAAGATATCACATTCTATCCGAAAAGTCAAAGAGGTAAAAAAAAAGGGGATGACTGTACAGTCCATACAGTCCACGTGTCATGCTGACTATGCAGACCGTACAGTCCGTACAGGTGACATGGCATCTCCAGCATATGACATGTGGCAGCCTCGGGTGATGACATGTGGCAGAACGTAACTTGATGGTTTGGCGTACGGATGGACCGATGCAGGGGTGACACGTGTCACCACTGGAGGGGTGACACGTGGCAGGGATGACGTGGAAAGATGACATGGTAGTACAGATTTTTACAAGTGGCAGGCACGTGGACCAATCACTGACTAACACGTGTCATGGTTTGGTTGGTTGTAGAGGTGCCACGTGGCACCCCGTGGTTGGTTGTTGGTTTTGGTGTAAAATTGTTATGGCTTGGCCGAGAGTCGAACCCGCGACCTCCCACCGGGGAAACAGACTGGCAGGATGGGCTGACCACTCGGGCGCCCATTAGTTCTTATAATATATATGTATTTAATTATATTTAAGTTCAAAGTATGGGACCGTTGGTGGGGGGTCGGGCCGGGGCTTAGCCCCGAACCGCGGTCATTTGTTCGCATATGCCCATACCACATTATATTTCACCCAACCATTGGCGCGTGGGGTTTAACACATAGCCCTGGTTCTATTGAATGTGTCATATGACCCTTGGCCATACGGAAAGGGGCGCGACGATTAAGGTTTCTAGCCCGAGGTTCTATTACATGCCACGGGACCGAGAGCTAGCAAGACAGGGGCCAACACTTAGCCTTTGGGCTAGCGCTTGGCCATATTATGCCATGTGACCCTGCCAAGGGGGCGCGCGCCGGAAAAAGGGGGATAGCGCCCAATTTTTAACTATAAAGTGGGTTTTATAACTAATTTTTGGGTTTTAATTGTAATTAAGCCTATTTTTAATGGGTTTTCTCCATTTTTGGGAGATATTGGGTAGTTTTGGAGCCTAAATTTTGGGAGGAAGTTGGAGATGAGTAACCAACTTCCCAGCTATATAACCCAGGTTTGTTTGAGGCCATAGAGGGGGATTTAGAGTAGATTTATGCTGAGGAGAAGCCAAGCCAAAGCCATTTTGAGGCAGATAAGCTTTTGAGAAGGAGACATTGTCGGATCATTTCTGGGAGCTCTGGACGTCCGTTTTGCGTGCCGTTTTCTTTGCTGGGTTATTGAGATCTGGACGAACATTACCAGATCATTATTGTAGCCATTTGGCATTGCAGCGATGTACTTTTGAGATTTTGAACAGAAATAAAGAAGCCTCCCCCACAGAGACAAAGGCCCGGAGACGTAGGCAAAGTTGTGCCAAACTCCGTTATCAATCTGCGTGTTATGGTTTGTTGTCTATTATTTCATTTCAGATCTGCAAATGTATATATGGCTATCATAATTCCTCTTCTTTCCTCATTCTTTCACTAAGTTTTCTCAAATGGTTAATTAATGCATGCAAAATTAAAACTCAACCATAAGTCATTAAAAAATCCTACGGATCAGTTAGTTCCCTTGGATATTTGGTTGAGTACTACTATTTGACCCCACACACATTTCAAAGAGATATAACATCTGACACTCCCTTTTCCTTGGGAACTTGTAATCTTTTCGAGTGAGCTCACTCTTGGAGGATAATCATACTTTGTAAATAGAAAAACTAAGAGTATTATTATTTGTTCACATGGCTACAAAGGCTCCTCCAAAATTTTATTCAACAACTAAGCCTCTAGAGAGCTCAACCATGACTCAAGAATAAAGAGAAGATGTTTTTCACTAGATAGAATAGATGAAAAATAAGATGGATAAAAATATGGAACATATGGAAAAGAAGATGGGTGAAAATATGGAATAAATGGAAAACAAGACATGGAAAAATATGGAATAGATGGAAAATTTCATGAATCAAAAGATGGAGGAATTGCAAAATTCCATTTTACAAACCTTAGATGGGAGGATTCCTAAAAGTGACACTATGAACAAAGTGAATCATGAAAATAAAGATATTATTCACGTTGAACAACCTACCAGTAATAAGAAATTTTAAACTGGATTTAACTCTAATAGTAGAGTTAATTATGGAGGTGTCAAATTTCCCAATATTGAATTAAATAATTTTAATGGAATATAAGTCTTTACATGGGTGAAGAAATAGAGAAATACTTTGAATTGCATAATATTATGGATGATAATAAAATGATTTCCATCACAACCTTGCACTTTGAGATAAAATCCAATTAACGGTATCAATGGGTACTCTAAAGAAATCCCCACTGTTATCGTTATACTTTGAGTTTATTTACAAGAAACTTAGAAGAAAAATATGGAAAAATTTGGGAACAAGACTACTTTAGTCAATTGAAAAGAATCAAGCACTTTGGTGATCTTGACGATCATAGTTCATAATTTTAGGTGTTGGCCACAAGGGTGGATAATATAAGCAATGAACATATGTTGGAATATTATGTGCATGGATTACAGGAAGTCTGTTATCGAACAAATCGGTAAGTGAGGACACAAACTGATCTCCCTATGTTTACCCCGAAACTAGAACAAAACAAGAAATTATACTAAACTTCACTTAGATTTCAGTTACCAAATAAGAAGATGACCCAAAACATACCTTTTAAATGTTGTAGACCTGACCTTGCCAATGTGATCCCAACTCCGTCGTAAGTCTTATGGAGAATTATCTGCAAAGAAACACAAGCCAACGAAGACAAGAATAATAGAGTCTATTCGATATGAAACTATGTACATGATCAAGGAATCATACAATATGGAAAAAGAACATTCATATAGGAAAGAAAAAGAATATCTATATTAAAGAATTGTGGAAGAAAGATACAACCATATGCCTTCATGTTGTCAGGTTCCTTCCAACAGTTCCTTGATTCCCACACACTTATGCTCCAACTAGTTATGAGACTGTAAGTTTGAAGATACTAGCAATCTATCTTGACAAAATAAATTGGAAGCCTATCAAAAGCCCTTCTCAAAATCTATTCTCCAAGTTGACACAAAAAAAGTTAACTCCAAGCTAGCTAACTTTCCCCATGAGAACTCCCCTCCTTTTATAAGATGAGAAGGATAGGGTGATGAGGTTAGGATGATCCCATGAGATCAAGGATGTGACTCTGATCCAAACCGATTAGAGGCCACCTCACCCTCGAAGCTTCTATTTTAGAAGCATCGAGAAGATTCTCATTTTCTTTGTACGAGCAATCGTCACACTCTTAACACTAAGAAAACTGTGACGATGTCACATGCTACTGTGGTGCAACCTGCATCAATCTGATATCTTCACACCCACTGAGCAAGGAGAGACTATCCTTCTTTACAAGTTTGTTTACAAAGGAAAAGATAATCTCATATCTCTGGGAAAAATCATCTTTAGGGATTAAGGCAATTGATATTTCTAAAGAAAAAGGACAGGTGTACATCATTAATGTTCATAGAGGTGATGAAGATAATGTGTAATGGTAATCCACCCAAAGTATGAAGTTATAACAGAGTGATAGAAGAAATACTTTGTCTAGTGTGTGTTGGGAACAAGGAACACATCGGTCGAAAATCTGCCAACAAACAAGGAAATATAGGACAATAATATATCATCACTGGGGTAGGAATTCCCATACTCAGACTACAAATGAATCAAATAATAAATGTTGACATGCAAAGGTCCATGTCAAGTAAGACAGGTCATGGCCACCAAACATACACTGTGGATCCATACCAATATGACTCAAATCTGAACATAGCCACCAAAAATACATTGTGGATCTATGTATTAAAGACTCCAATTTGAACATAGCCATGAGATATACACTGTGGATCTATGCAACGGTACAATCTGAATAAACTCCAACGCAACCTGAATCTATCATAAAATATTCAGGGTCTTCATCTCCACCATTCTATAGTACAAATCTAACCATGTGAATGCATGTGTTGAAGTCAAACATGGTAGAAATAACTTGATTACCAGTCATTAATGAATACCATTAACAAGTGCGAGGGAAATAACCATTAATGTCAATGACTCCCAAGGTACACTAGTAGAATCCAACGGGTGTGAATTTATGAGTTGAAGTCGAACACTCAGCGAAATCTCCTGATCATGGGTCAATAATGAAAACGCTCTGTCAAAAGCGAGGAAACCTTCCATTGAGGAATGCAAGTTCGAAGGTACCAATTAGTTTCTAAGTCTAATTCTTGGATAATGAGTTGAAATTGACAGGAAAAGAATCGCCACATGAGGGCCTTAATGTATCCCCCATCAATGACACCAAACGAGTAAAAATATTTAAAGTAGATCATAGTAAAAAGTGATTCAGGATAGACTCAGGGATGGCTGAAACAATAGAAGGCTTAAGTAATGCGGAAATGGCCAACACAATAGAAGGATTTCTAGGTTGAACTTCTCTTTGAACATATTGACGACATGACAACTGTCTTGGAAACAATGACTCAACAATAGGGATCACAGACCAATTTGTAATCTTATAAAGGAATATGATAAAGAGATAAGCGTATTTTCCAACCTAGACAAAAAGCGAGTTAAAGGGTGTCATGTTCAAAAGCGACTCTTCCATAGAATATAGGTTTAGATACATTTCTTTCCCAAATTTCCCTCACCATTTTTGGTGAGTACCTCTTTATTTTTATACAAGCTTGAGGAGGATAACATATGCTTGAACTGTAAGCTCATCCTTCGGATGAGTCCCTCAATTTATGTTTAATGAACCCTAGGAAGGAGTGGTTCAGTCCCATACGAGCCTTTCGATGTTTGTTTTGGGAGTCCAAAGAAAGAAAACTCAGTGGTCTTTTCATATTTATGGAGTTTGAAAATAACTTAAAGAGGACTCCATAAATGTTTCTAATCATGCTTGACTAGAGTGTTCCTTTTTCATAAATTAGTCTGATGAGATCGAAAAAGAGATAAACTACCGCTCAACGGATGTTTTCTTCAAATGTTTTAATGAGCGTGAAAATAACAAGATCGCTTGGCAATCTTCTGTTGTTTATAGAGTCTGAAAAGAGATTAAAGGGAACTCCAGGGGGTTCCTTTTTCGTATAACCTTTACGAGATCGAAAAAGTGATAAAAGTATACTCAGTTACATTCTTAGGTATTTACGAGCACGAGAAAGAACAAAGACCAAGATCAAGATTGTTTTCATTTTTACGCAATCTTAAAACAAAACAAAACTATGCTTGGGATACATTTTATTTTTAAACAAGATTAAAACTAAACAAACCTATGCTTGGACATGGTTTTTGTTTTTACACAATATTGAACCAGAGGAAACTATGCTTGAGGTAGGTCTCATTTATACACAAGCTTGAAACTAGAGAAAACTATGCTTGTGACTTCCCAATGCATCATCCATGGATGGTTGGTATTTTTCCCCCAGCTTAAGAAGCTAGCGGTTTAACTTCAGTATGAAGTCCAGAGGCTGTAATCATTGCCCCCCGAGATTTTTTTCCTCCAACGGCATAGGGGGATGAAATGAACCTTCAAATACTATATGTAATGAAGTACTTGACTCAATCGAAGAGGGGGGAAATCTATTTCATTTTTTAATGAGCTTGACACAGAAACACGAACTATGCTCTAGACGGCTTGTTTTATTTTTTAACAGGCTTGAAACATGAGAAGAACTATTCTCATAACCTTTATTTAATTTTTTAAAAAGGTTTCCCCAGAGACGCAAAAACTATCCTTGTAAGATCTGTGTCATTTTTTGATGAGGTTTCCACAGAGACACAAAATTATCCTCGTAGACATTGTTTCATTTTTAACGAGGTTTCCACAGAGATGAAAAACTATCCTCTTATGATTTGTTTCATTTTTTAACGAGGTGGCCACATATGTGAAAAACTATCATCGTGCTTTGTTTCATTTTTTAATGAGCTTGAAATAAGAAAACCATGCTCAAAAGCGACTCTTCCATAAAATGCAAAAAAGGTTAACTCCAAGCTAGCAAACTTTCCCCATGATAAATCCCCTCCTTTTATAAGATGAAAAGGATAGTATGAGGAGGTTAGGATGATCCCATGAGATCATGGATGCGACTCAAATCCAAACCAATCGGAGGCCACCTCACCCTCGAAGCTTCTATTCTAGAATCAACGAGAAGATTTTGTTTTTCTTCGTACGGGAAATCGTCACACCCTTAAGACTAAGAAAAATGCGATGATGTCACAGGCCACTGTGGTGCAACCTGCATCAATCTGAGAGCTTTTCACCCTTAACACTGATCAAGGTGTGATGATCCTTCTTTACAAGGTTTTTTACAAAGGAAAAGATAATTTCATCTCTCTGGGAAAATTCATCTTCATTCTTCTTTAGGGACTAAGGAAATTGATCCTTCTAAAGACAAAGGATAGGTGTACATCATTAATGGTCATAGGGGTGACGAATATAATGTGTAACAAAGATATTAAACATGATATTTTCTTAAAACATCTTGAAAATATTACAAAGGATATGCAATTTGTTCATCATATTCAAGCCAAACGTAAAGCTACACAAAAGTCTACCACTGGAACATATGATGGAATCATAGATAGTTTTGGGGTTCATAGGGAAACCCTACCTCAAGATTATCAAATATCACTAAAGGAAATGCAGTAAAGAAGAGAAATAGGACTATGGTTTGATTGTAATAAAAAATTATCAAAAAATCATAAATTTCAAGAAACAAAATTTGTCACCATAGAGAATAATAGTGAAGAAGAAATCGAGGCATTGTACAAAGGGATGAGGAAGAAACTGTGAACTTGAAAGAGCAAGAAAAAGTTCTAACATCCTGAGAAACAATGATAGATGTGAAATATATGTTCATGCATTGATAGGTTTGTCCACACTTCAAACACTTAAGATTGTAGGATACATTAAGAAGAAAAGGGTCATAGTTCTTATTGATTCAGGGAGTACCCATAACTTCATTGATAAAAAGTTAGTAGAGAGCCTAAATTGTTTCTTGTATCCATTCACAAATTTTCAAGTTTTGGTTTCTAATGTAGGTATTATTGATTATGGAGGAAAATGCCACAACATTAACTTGATATGGGAGAATGTATCTTAGAAATCCTAATGTATATCGTTCCCATTGTAGCAGTAGATGTTCTTGGGATTCAACGGTTGATAACATTGGGTATAGTTTCTACAAATTTTAAGGAATTATTCATGAGACTTGAATTGAAAGGAATTGAATATGGACTCAAAGGTTTAAAATCTGCACCTTCTTAGGTCATCATCTTTCATACAATGGAAAATATCCTAAAAATGGGTAGTATGGGAGTTTTGGTTAGATTTTATTCTATGGAAGTAAAGCAAGAAGATGAAAATATTCTAGAGGAATTAAAATGCACCTTGGAAAAGCACCACAGTGATTGAGGTGGGTCTCGGTGGCCATCCACCTTTTTCATTGAATCAACCTTTCAAGCCTATGGTTTTGATAAACCATGATATTCACCCTTTTGACGGGGAATGGAATGTAATGCCATTTTCATTTGCTAATTAAAAACATCATGCAATTATTTCTTAGTGGTCTTATGTATATTCTTACAACATAGTGTTAATGCACTATATCCCATTAGAACTATGTAGTTAAGCACACTTGAGATAGATTAGTATTGAGATGGGTGACTGCCCGAAAATTCCTAGTGTTTTACATGTCGATGGAATTTTATAAACTTAGACTAATTTGTCCCACATGCATCATGTGAATTGTTCTCCTCTCACTCTCATATATACAATTTAGGTGAAGGAGGCCCTTTAAGCATGCAATGGAGTGTGATGTAAATATTGTTGCGAATAAAGCGTAGACAACATCTCTTTATTTTCAGTGATAAGCTGCCCCAGTCTTCCATTTTTTGTTTTACAATGTTTTTCTCTCTTATTCATTAATAGAAGTTGGCTTTCACTATATTTGTGTGTTTCTTGCAATATCTCTGTGTATTTCCTTGTTATATATTTGCTATATTTTTGTCTTCATGTCATTCTCAAAATAATCTGGATCAGTGGTATCAGAGCAGTCTTCTCCTTGTTATTTCTCAGAGTAGGTCCTCGATGAGGTTAGGGTATAGAGATTTGGGTCTCGAGCTAGTTTCACTTGAGGACAACCTCTCTCACTATCCCAAGCAACATCCCATGGTGAAAGAAAATAGATATGACAAAGTAGGAGATCTTTTTAAGACATTGTCTGAGGAATCCCTTGTGCGACAAAGGAACGAGACGACGATTTTTTTTTCTCAAATCCTTCGAAGACTATTGATGGCGACGACCGAGGAATCTTCTACAAGAAACCATTTTAAAGGTGTGACACCCTTGAAGGTACAAGTTAATTTTGATATCCCCTTATTTGAAGGCCAGATAGATGTATATGCTCTAGAAAAATGGTTGAATCTACTAAAAGGTTATTACTCTGTCCAACAATTTTCCGATAGTGAAAAGATCACCTTCACGCTCGTTAAATCCCTTCCCCATGTCAGAGCTTCATTGGAAGGATACTAGAAGAGGTACACCATGAATGAATCTACACCATTCAAGAGAGAACCCACTTGGGAAGACTTTGTAGATTCCCTAAAGGAGGATTTATACCTTGTCAGAAACTATGATGACTAGTACATGAGATGGAGGACTCTGCATCAGAAAATATATCAGATGGTGCTGGAGTACACTAACATATTTCATACCTTGCGCTCAAATATGGGTATCAAATACTCTAAGAGGCACTTGGTTTTGAAGTATCACAATGGTCTGCACGAGTACATTCAAAAAAAGATGGGTTTCTTGGAGATCTCCTCACTGGGATTTGCTTATCAATATGAATTCAAAATCGAGCATAAATTCAAGTAGCAGAGTAAGTGGGAGTTCGGGTTTGAAAATATGCCACAACAGAATCATGGAAAAGGAATCCTTAACTCACAAAGAAAAGAATAGAGAAAGGAATTCCAAGCTCTAGAGATCAAGTCTAAGATGCAGGAAAATAAAGGTAACGAGCATTCTAAGAAAAACACTAGAAAGTGGTGTGAGTTCCACAATAGCCCCTAGCACAACATTGATGAATGTCACTTGAAACAATCATTGGTGGTCGAGCTCAAAGAAAAATAATCGGAACATGACTTGAACTCTGATTCAAAGCACAATAAAGGGAAAGAGATCATCGATGTAGAACTTACTACTATTATCGCAACCACAACAATACAACTAGAAGAACCATATGAGCTTGAGGAGGGGGAGCACCTCTTCCACTTGTATATGTGGGTAAATGGGAATCCACTACATTTCATTATTGACAAAGAGAGTCAGAAGAACCTGATCTCATAAGAGGTTGTCAATATATTGAAGTTGCCAAGAATGCCATACCCCCAACCATACACCATCGAATGGTTGAGTTGGGGATGAGACATTTGTGTCAACCAACATTTTCGCATGTCCTATGGCATGAAGCCCTTCAAGAATCAGGTAGTATGTGATGTTTCTCCACTTGAAGTCTGCGATGTTATTTTAAGAAAACCAAATTTGTGGAAATGTCATGCTATCTATGAGTCCTAGCCCCGCAATGTCATTTTTACTCTGGGATATTAGCTCTAAAGGGTACTATAGGTAGCTCCAATTAATGCCACTTCATTTTTCTTGGAAAAACAATGCTGCAAAGTAATCTCTTAGACCATAAATTTTTCCCTCTTCAAAATCCAATCAGACGGTAAACAAAAGGTCACTACGACCACTACATTCTTGACCCAATATGTTTCTATCAAGAAGAAACAGGTCGACAATATTGTAGAGGATAACAAAGAGAATGATGTTCTTCCATATGTTCAACAATATATCTCCACTAGCCATGAACCTTTTCATGTGTGCTTGGGTTTCCAACCATTATCCCCCATTGATATAGTTCTTCTTGTTGCATCTTCATTGACAAATTCCTCCCACACTCATAGCAAGGAAAAACATGCAACTAGATATGTTGAATGGATCAAACACCTCCAATAGGCTCATGAAATCCTTCCACAGGAAAAGTACAAGCACGACATCTACTTCAACAAGGCAAGTGACTCACCAAGGTTCATATTCAATACAAGTTTCCCCATTTCCCAAGAGAACTTGATGCAATGGGGACCATTTCTTCCTAAGGGGGGAGGAGTGATCCAAGTGGATCTTGGTGGCCATCTACCTTTTCCATTGAATCAATATTTCAAGCCTATGGTTTTGATAAACCATGATATTCACCCTTTTGATGGGGAATGGAATGTAATTCCATATTCATTTATTAATTACAAACATCATGCAATGATTTCCTAGTGGTCTTATGTATATGCTTACAAAATAGTTGTAATTCACTATATCCCATTAGAACTTCGAAGTTAAGTGCACTCGACTAGAGTAGTACTAGGATGGGTGATAGCCCAGGAAGTCCTAGTGTTTTACATGCCTATGGAATTTTATAAACTTGGACTAATTTATCCGACATGCATCATGGGAATTGTTATCCTCTCACTCTCTCATATATAATTGATTTGAAGGAGGCCCTTTAAGCATGCAATGGAGTGTGATGTAAATCTTGTTGCGAATGAAGCATAGCCAACATCTCTTTCTTTTCAGAGATAAGCTACCCCATTCTGTCAATTTGTGTTCCACAATGTTTTTCTCTCTTATTCATTAATAGAAGTTGGGTTTCACTATATTTATGTGTTTCTTGCAATACATCTATGTATTTCCTTGTTATATTTGTGCTATATTTATGTCTTTATGTCAGTCTTAAAATAATCTAGATCACACAGGATCTTCTAATATATTTGTAAAGGAATACATCATGGTGAGACTATGAGTTCTTGGCCATTCCTTTTGGATTGATTAATGCTCCTTCTACTTTTCAAAGCCTTATGAACAAAAAAATTCAACACCAACTTAGAAATTTTGTGTTGGTTTTCTTGGATGATATACTTATACATATAAAATTACACGAAGACCACATTAAACATGTGGATAAAGTCCTACAAATTCCTGATAATAATCAATTGTATGTAAAAATATCCAAATGTTCTTTTGGGAAATAAGAAGTAAAGTATTTGGGTTAGATTGATTCAAGGGAAGGGGCTAAGTGGACCCTCAAAAGATCCAACATATTACAAAATTTCCTATTCCTAAGAACATCAAGTCTCAGAGGACTTTGGACTTAGAAGATATTATAAAAAAATTGTTAAGAATTATGCATGCATTGCAGGCCCACTCACACATCTCTTAGAAGAAAAAATCATTTTTATGGAATGAATAGGTGACCTTGTCATTCTCACTTTTAAAAGATTCCATGTCTTCTACACCAGTATTGGAAACACTTGATTTTGGAAAAAAAATCATAGTCAAATGTGATGCATATGGACAAGGAATTGAACTAGTATTGACACAAGGGATACCATTGGATTTTGAAAGTACTCAATTAAAGGGGAAAGACTTGGTGAAGTATACATATTGAATGCCAGATAAATAATGTATATTGAATGTCAGAGAAATAATCACCCGAGTGTTGTGCAAGAACATTTCAAGATAAGAGCTTATTATTAGTTGGTAATTTGAATTGGAGTATTTATTTATGAGTCTTGTATTGTATGTGTTATAATATAGAGAAGTTACACATTCAATCATTAAATATATTTGGATTTCTCCCTTGAATTTTTTTATTTAAGTAGCATTATTAGTCAAGCATTGAAGCCAATGAATAGATACATTCTTTTAGCATGTTGATAATTAGCAGCATAAAATCTTGAATCCATCTTGAACTGAACAAATAAAATAGAATTACATTGTTTATTTCCATAGAGGATCAATGTTGATGAAATAGGTAGAGTATAAGTCTTGTTGATAAATCAAGTGTACACTTTAACAACCTAATAGACCATATTTAAAGAAAGCATCTACCATACATTAAGTAACAACCTAACTACCTTACCTAGAGGATTTAAAGTAAGAGATTAATAATATAAGCCCAAACTTGCTATTGAATAGAAGTAGATTGTAGAAAACATCTATAAACTATTACCATATGCATTTATTTTGTACTATTCATAATAAACTACATAAACAATACAAACTAAAAAAAACCCTAAAGGTGTGTGGATTTCTTACAAATTCATGTTATAAGGCACCATACACATGCAAAAAATGATCCATTAGAGATGCCTTGGTTTAGTCACTACGG
Organism: Picea sitchensis; assembly: GCA_010110895.2. Classification (NCBI taxonomy): domain Eukaryota; kingdom Viridiplantae; phylum Streptophyta; class Pinopsida; order Pinales; family Pinaceae; genus Picea; species Picea sitchensis. The sequence continues at coordinate 24,163 of SNQJ01S0036750.1, forward strand.
GTGCAGAGAGACTTTGTCTAGGTAAAAATGGAATGATAGTTTGAAAACGTGTTTGATACTTTGAAAACGTGTTTGGAGCACAAAATTAGCGTGAAATGTGCATTAAAAATGTGCTTAGAGAACTCTTCTTTCAATTAGATCGTGCCCATTGTAAGAACAATCCGACGAAGAAAAAAACATTGCAATGGGTTCACACCAATATGCGACATATGTGTCATATGTCTAGCATGTGCGGAGAGGAAATTTAAAATCAAGAAAATCAAATATGCTACATATGTATAGCATTTGCAGAGAGGAAATTTAAAATCAAGAAAACCAAATATGCTACATATGTCTAGCATTTGCAAAGAGGAAATTTAAAATCAAGAAAACCAAATATGCTACATATGTCTAGCATTTGCAGAGAGGAAATTTAAAATCAAGAAAACCAAATATAATAGCCACAAACAAGGTGACTTATACGAATAAAAAAATAATAGTCTTAAACGTGTATGGAAGGAGGAATTCCTTTCAAATATATACAAACTTGTTTAAAAAATAATAAAAATATTACAGCTAACTAAAAACAAATTTATGTCCATACATTTTTGTTGAAGGTAATGCTTAATTTGTATTATTGTAACTGATTGTGATAGTGTCCGCTAATTTTGATTAGACTGTTTGCAACATAATTCAGGGTTAGTCAGTGTCATCATCATAATTTAGGGTTATTCGGAATTAACTTGAGATGATTAGAATTAGTTGTAGATGATTTGTAGAAATTTCCAAATTTGTAGAAATCTGAAGGCTATATATGAATGTATTAATTTTTTGATACAAATATAAGAAATTGAGAAGGAACGAGAAGGAAGAATCTCAAGCATTGAGATCTTTGATGTATTGTTTCAATCTTTGTATTGTTTATTATGGTTTCTAACTTTAATTGTCTCCTCATAATTCTACATTTGGTATCATAGCATGTTACAATAGGGTTGAAGATCAAATTTCTTTGTGAAGCTTGTGCAAATTGAAGTTATTGGCATGAGTGCTAGAAAATTTAAAGAAATGGCCAACACTAGCAATGGTCTTAATATTTCTCATCCTCGAATACCAATCTTTAAAGGTAAGAATTATCTTTTTTGGAGCATTAAAATGAAAACCTTGTTTCTTTCACATGAATTGTGTGATTTGTTAGAAAATGGTAATAAAAAACCAATGGATGCTCAAGATATTGTTGGATTGACCCAAGTCCAAATAGATCAATTAAGGGAAAATTGAAAAAAGGACTCAAAAGCTTTTTTTTCATCCAACAAGCAGTGCACAATACTATTTTTCCAAGACTTGTTGCAACAACAAAATCAAAGGAGACATGGGATGTGCTACAACAACCATATCAAGGGATATATAAGGTAAACGTTGTTAAGTTGCAATCTCTTAGAAGAGAATTTGAAACTCTTTGCATGCAGAATTCATAATTTATGCAAGATTTTTTCACTAGAGCTATGGGAATAATGAATCAAATTAGATATTATGGAGAAGATTTAACAAATCAAAACATTGTTGAGAAAATTTTAAGAAGTCTTTATGCGAAATTTGATGTCGTTGTTGTTTCTATTGAAGAATATAAATATTTAACTCAGTTCTCTGTGAATGAGCTTATGTGATCTCTTCAATCTTAGGAGAAAAGGATGAATAGATCTCTTGAAAAATATCTTGAGCAAGCTTTTCAAGCGAAAACCAATATTTCTAGAAATAAAGTTGAGAATTATTCCCATGAGGAAGTTCTGAACACTCATGGATGAGGAAGAGGACAAGAAAATAGAGGAGGCAAAGGTCGAGAATATTTTTTAATGAAAACGACAAAGGAAGAGATAATGACACTAATGATGGAGGTAAACAATTTGGAAAATCCCAAGTGCAATTTTTTTATTGTAAAAGATTTGGCCATTATAAAATTAATTGTTGGAAAACGAAGAAGCAACAAGCTAATTTTTCTAAGGAAATGGGAGATGTGGGCACTTTGTTTTTGGTTTGTGATTCAACTAAGAAAGTTTTCAAGGAGGTATGGATTTTGGACATTGGATGCAACAACCACATGACTAGAAACACAGATAGATTTGTCAATATAGATGAATCTACGAAGTCTAAAGTACTCTTGGGAGATGACAAGCCAATGGACATTAAAGGTAAAGGAACAATTGCAGTAAAAAGAAAGCAAGGAAGTAAAACATATTAATAATGTGTTATATGTTCCTGGTTTAGCAAATAATTTGTTGAGTGTGGGGAATTTTATTGAAAATGGATATCTAGTTATTTTTAAGAAAAATGAAATCATAAAGAAAATCATATGAGAAAGAAAATCATAATTAGATTATAGTCAAAATTAACATGTTGAAAATCATAATCTTTTCTTTCATTTTTCTTATGATGCAAAGAGAACATTAAAAGTTGGCTATGATGATGATTCTTGGCTATGGAATATGAGGTATGGGAATATAAATATAAGAGGCTTGAATTTACTTCATAATAAGCAAATGGTCAAAGGATTGCATCTTATTGATTGTGTTGATCAGGTTTGTGAAGGATGCATTTTGGGTAAGCATCATAGAGACTCATTTCTATAGGAAAATCTTGGAGAGAAACAAAACCAGTGGAGATAGTACATGTAGATATATGTGGTCCCATGCAAACCTTTCTATTCAACAAAAATAAGTATTTTATTATTTGTGTGGATGATTTCAGTAGAAGAAAATGGGTGTATTTCATTAAAGATAAATTTGATGCTCTTATTATTTTTCAACAATTTAAAGTTGTTGTTGAGAAGCAAAGTGGTTGTGTTTTAAAGACATTACACACAGAAAGAGGGGGGGAAATTACTTCTAATGATTTTCATTATTATTCCAAAAATAATGGCATATATAGGTAGTTGATTGTAGGCTATGCTCCCCAACAAAATGGTGTGGTCAAATGAAAGAATCAAACAATAGTTGAGATGGTTAGGATCATGTTGAAAGTTAAAAGTCTTCCAAATAATTTTTGGGTTGAAGTTGTAGCTACATCTGTTTATTTTACTAATATATGCCAAATAAGAAGTGTGCAAAATATGACTCTATATGAGGCATGGAGTGGAAGAAAACTGGTTTTGCTCATTTGAAAGTCTTTGGTTGTATTTCTTATGCTCATGTTCCTGATGAAAAAAGAAGAAAACTAGATTATACAAGTGTGAAATTCATTTTTATTGGCTATTGTGAGTTGACAAAGGATTATAGATTATATAATCCATAAACTGAAAGATTGTTGGTTATTCATGATGTGTTTTTTGATGAAAAAGAAGAATCGAAGTGAAATGAAAGAGTGCAACAATAATGTCCAAGAATTGTTATATAGAAAGATGAATCTTTTGTCTCTACAAATCCAACCAGTAGTCCAAGTAATACTACTACCTTCACTCCATAATCATTTTCAACTTCAAGTCCTACTTCAAGTCCAAGTCCTTCTCCGAGAAAGGTAAATTTCTTAAATGAAATTTATGAATATTCTAACTTTTCTCTAATGTCTGAGATTGAAACAGGACAAAGATTCTTTGAAGATGTAGCAAAACATGAATCTTGGTGTAAATCAATGGATGAAGAGATTGCTTCCATTAAATGGAATGAAACATGGGAGATTATGGATCCTCTTACTGAAAAATAAGTCATTGGGGTAAAATGGGTGTACAAAACAAAGTATGCATCTAATGAGTCTATACAAAAACACAAAGCAAGGAAAATGGAAAATGGGTTTGCTCAATAGCCAAGTATACACTATGATGAAACATATATACACTACGATGAAACATATGCTCATGTTGCAAGACTAAATACAATATGAATTGTTTTAGCATTAACAACACAATAAAAATGGTTGGTTTATCAGTGTGATATAAAATCAGTCTTTTTGAATGTTGTTTTGAAAGAATATGTCTATGTTCACCAACCCCAAGGATATGAAGTTAAATAAAATGAAAATTAAAAAACGACTCTTTATGGGATTAAACAAGCTCCAAGAGCATGGTATAGTAGGATAGATAATTATTTTTTGAAAAAGAGATTTAAGAGAAGTGAAAGTGAACCCACATTATATATCAAGTCAAATGGTACGAATGATCTACTTATTGTTTTCTTATATGTAGATGAATTGATATATACACCCTCAAGTATTTTGTTTATGGAAGAGTTGGCTATGCTGATTGAATTTGAAATGACTTATTTGGGTTTGAAGCATTAGTTTCTTGGCATATAAGTGAGGAAAAGGATGATGGTATCTTTATTTCACAAGAAAAATATACTACAAATCTTCTTCAAAAATGGAAAATGGAAAATTCTAAGCCCATGAGCACACCTATCAATACAAATGATTTTTTTTTTTGTAGAAGATGGAGCAAAAAAAGTAGATTCTAAATCCTATAGAAGTTTAGTAGGAAATCTCATGTTTCTTACCGCAAATAGACCTGACACTATGCAAGAAATACATTTAATTTCAAGATTCATGCAAAGTCCAAGTAAGCTTCACTTTGGAGAAGCAAAAAAAAATTTGAGGTATGTTCGTGGAACAAACAATTTTGGCATTTGGTATCCTTCAATAGATAATTTGGGGTTGGTTGGTTATACAGATAGTGATTGGGCTCGATGTATTGATGATAGAAAAAGTACTTTGAATTATGTTTTCAGCCTAGGATCAGGTGCAATATCATGGTCTTCAAAGAAACAACCAACTCTTTCATTATCAACAACATCAACAACATTTGAAGCAATTTGGTTGAAGAGAATATTGAAAAATCTAAACAAGAACAACAATTTTCCACAATAGTTCATTGTGATAACATGTCTACAATTGCCATAATAATTTAATCCTAACATGTCTACAATTTCCATAATAATTTAATCTAGCCTCTCATAGTCACACTAAACATATTGATATCACATATCACTTTCTAAGAGATATTGTGGCAAAAGGAGAATTTGAATTAAAGTTTTGTAAAATAGATGATATCTTCACCAAAGGATTACCAAGAGAGAAGTTTCATTACATGAGAAAGATGTTTGGAATCACCTCATTAAGAATTAACTAGGAGTGTTGAAGAAAATGTTTAATTTGTATTATTGTGAAGGACTACCAAGAGAGAAGTTTCATTACATGAGAAAGATGCTTGGAATCACCTCATTAAGTATTAAGGAGGACTGTTGAAGATAATGTTTAATTTGTATTATTGTAACTACTCACAGTGTGACTAATTTTGATTAGAGTGATTGCACCATAATTTAGGGTTATTGAGAAATAAAGTGAGAAGATTAAAATTAATTGCAGATGATTTGTAGAAATCTAAAAACTATATATAAATATATCAATTGTTTAATACATATATAAGAAATGAATCTCAAACATTAAGATCTTTGATTTACTATAATCTAATTGTTTCCTCATAATTCTACAATTATGAGAAATAGATTGAGTCTAACCCCTCTTACAATGTATTTCTCACCCTTATTCTCAAAAAAGACTAAATAAGAATGTATTTCTCACTCTTATTTTCAAAAAGGGACTAAATAAGAAAGAAAGAAAAAACCAACATTGAATTTTAAAGCCATTAATCCCATTTGCTTAAAAAAAGGGAGAAAATTAGAGATCACAAAAATAATATTTTTAAAATTCAAAGGTTTATCTAAATTGGAAGGAAGAAAATCATGAAGACGTGAAGAACATAATTGTCATGACTGAATAACATAACAGTAATAATTTTATATATTGTGGAATAAGGTAATTCATTTAAAACTGCGATTCCAATCGCTTCCCAAAAAGCACTTCACATTAACACATTTTTTTTTATCATCGTTCTTAAATAATGAAGATATATTTGAATAAAAAGTCAATGGGTGCTTAGAAATCCATGTATTGGATCCAGAAAGATTCATAAAAACAAATACTTGAGTAAAAAATAGATGGGCTATTTTAAATCTATGAATGAAATCCTGAAAGATTTCCAGGATGCATGGACGGTTATTATCTGTGTTTTATAAAAATTAAATTGTTGTGTAAGGATGAAGAAATTGGGAGGTCCAAGTATTTAAATTAGATCGTGCTTATATATTTAATGTATATACATAACTTCAAAACCTAGAAATGATATACAGACTTTTGCAGCATTTACTCAATGGATCATCTGGATTTGGATGTCAAAAAACGGCTTCAGTGATCAAGAAAGCCATATGCGAGTATCGTCCATGTTACGGAGGG
>SNQJ01S0036750.1:39063-54424 GCA_010110895.2 Picea sitchensis
GATGGATTGCTTGAGTGGAGCCAAGTATTTTTAAAAGATTGATTTGAAAAGAAGTTATCATCAAATCCGCATGAGAGAAGGTGATGAATGGAAGACAACATTCAAAACCAACGAAGGGTTGTATGAATGGCTTGTTATGTCGTTTGGCTTAAAAAATGTGCCAAGTACCTTCATGAGGTTGATGAACGAAGTCCTGAGGGAGTTCATCGAAAAATTTGTCATTGTGTATTTGCATGACATACTGGTTTTCAGTAAAATAATGGTAGAGCATCTGAAGCATTTGGATACAGTGATGCAGAAGTTACAGCAGGAAAAGTTGTTGATAAATATGAAGAAGTCCTCATTCATGAAGACAAAGCTCATTTACTTGGGGTTTGTTATTTCGGAAAATGAGTTGAGGATGGATCCAGATAAGGTGGAAGTGATTAAGAATTAGCCATCACCGAGGAACATATTTGAGGTGAGAAGTTTTCACGGATTGGCTAGTTTCTACCGAAAGTTCATTAGAAATTTTAGTGGAATTAGTGAAGCGATGATGGACACAGTGAAGAAAAGACACAAGTCTTTTCACTAGACTGAAGAGGCTGAGAAAATTTTTAATCTATTGAAGAAGAAGATCACAGAACAACCAATTTTGGTGTTGCCGGATTTCCAGAAGATATTTTAGGTGAAATGCGATGCCAATGGATTTGCAATTGGGGCAGTCTTGAGTCAAGAAGATAGGCCGATAGCGTATTTCAGCGAGAAGTTGAATGAAACGAAATTGAAATACTCCACTTATGATAAGGAGTTCTATGCTATTGTTCAGGCATTGAAGAAATGGAGGCATTACTTGATCCCGAAAGAGTTTGTATTGTACAGTGACAATCATGCACTGCAGTTTGTGACTCAACAGGATAAATTGAATCAGAAACATGCCAAATGGGTTGAGTATATGCAGAATTTTACTTTTGTGATTAAACATATTTTTGGTACTGCTAACAAAGTGGCTGATGCTTTGAGTAGGAAGTGTTTGTTGTCGCAGGAGTTTCGAGTCAAAACATTGGGTTTTGATGATCTCAGGAACATGTACACTGATGATCAGGATTTTAAGGAGGCGTATGAAGCAACTGAGAATCAAATTCTCAGAGATAGAAGACAATGGATGGACTACATGATCCAGGAGGGATTATTGTTTAGAGGTAATCAACTATGTATTTCGAAATGCTCCATGAGGGAGAATTTGCTAAAGGAGAAACACAGCGGAGGATTGGCCGAACATTTTGATCATGAAAAAACATTCGTGAAGCTGAATGAGTCGTATTTTTGGCCGGGAATGCGAGAATATGTCAAAAGATTTGTAGACAGTTGAAGAATTTTCCAGCATTCGAAGGGAAGGAAGCAGAATGCGGGATTTTATCAACCATTGCCTATACCAGAGAGACCGTGGGATGCAATTAGCATGGATTTTGTATTGGGGTTGCCAATAACACAAAGAGGTGTTGACTCAATCTTTGTGGTGGTGGATAGATTTTCCAAAATGGCACACTTCATTCCTCGTCAGATGACCAGTGATGCAACTCACATTGCGAACCTGTTTTTCAAAGAGGTCATTCGACTTCATGGGTTGACGAAGAGTATAGTTTCGGATCGAGACACCAAATTCATAGGGCATTTTTGGAGGACCTTATGGAAGAAGCTAGGAACTAACTTGGCATTTAGTTCAGATTATCATCCTCAGGCGGATGGATAGATAGAAGTAGTGAACATAAGTTTGGGAGACTTGCTGAGAAGCTTGGTGATAGAACACCACAACCAACTGGGAGACCGAGGCAGAAATATAGAAGCATGGACAGACCGTACAAGAGCTCATGAAAATTTTCAAGCGAGGTTGTATGATGCAGGAGCATCTCCCATGTCAAGTGAGCCAACGTAGAAGCGAAGGATAGTTGGACGAGCGCCAGCACAAATTTTGAAAATCACCTTGGAAGTTATTCCGTGATCTTAAATGTAGTCATTAAGAAGAGGCGCAATTGTATAATGTAAACGGACCTTGAGCCTTTAGCTCTCGTCCTTAGTAGATGAAGGCATTTAAAGTAGTTAATGCAGGTAGATAGAATTTAATTCTAGATTAGACTGTTTGAGAGTGCAAGAGGGAAATGGGATGTAGACACCCTCCTTGTGTATTGTAACATGATTGAAAAAATTGAGAGTTAGAAGCATTGGAGCAAGAGCATGCAGAGAGTTGTGTAAGAACACCCATGTACAGATATTTGGATTAATAGAAGAGTTTGATTCAAATTCATGGTTTTGTGTTGTTCTCTATGTATTGATGATGATATGCTCATGGATGTTTGTTTCCTGTTATACATTTGCTTTATATGATGTGTATATGATTTCATGTTTGAGTTTGAAGTCTGAAGGGAAATGGAAATGAGTTTCAATTGTTTCTCTATCTGAGACAAAGGTTCCTAGAAGGAGCGCAGTTGAAGTGTCTGCAAGGAGTGTGTTGACAGAGGATTCGGATAGGCAACTTTTGTTCTCATTTCCACAAAAGTGCAGACAAGCATAGGAGCCGTGCAAGGAGGGTGCAGGCTGAGTGAAGTTTAGGGTTGCAAACTTGAGTGAAGTATCGAGAGACTGCTGCTATAGGTGTGTGCAGAGTCGAAGATTCAACACTTGGAAGTTGTTGAATGTCTGCCGCAAGGAGTGTGTGCAATATTCTCTGAAGGATTTAGAGTTGGGAACAACTCAGGAAGGATAAGGCCTTCGAACTGTTGAAGGACAATGCAGGGAAGCTGCGACTGGAAGTTCATAAGAAGCGTCGTAAGTTTGTGTTCAGGTGAACTAGTCTTCACGGAGGAAAACTTGGTTCGTCTCGCAGAAATCACCAAGGAGGGACGGACGGTCGGAGTTCTCCGAGGAGGATTCGCGAATCCTCATGAGCCGTTAGATATCGTAGAGGTGCAAGGGAGATATGACGGATTATTCCCAACAGGTTCAAATCTCAGGAGGAGCAGGACCGTAGATCCAAGTCACGAGGCCCATTGGATTTACACATGGATGTGCATATCGGGGTTTCATGGGTTGAAACTCTGTAAACATAGCAACAGGAGTCGTGAAATTGCGAAACGTGATATCCCAATAGCTAAAGGGAATAGTGTGGGGCCACAGCAGAGCAGGCGAGTGGATAGGTGGCACGCCTTATCAGGGTCTCGCAGCGAGAAGTCTCGATACATATGCATCAGGATTCACAATATTGCAAACTCCGAAATGTCGATGGAGTGAAGGACCATTGAAAAGTCTGAACTCGCGCGTGTGTCGGAGTNCGGCTAATCGGGGTTTGGGAGTCGGTAAAGCAGGTTGCTTGACATCGCGAGTGCCGAAATCGTGATGTCAAAGTCTCGACAGGGTTAAAGAAGGGTCAACATTGACTGTATTGGGGTTCGGGGATTTGAGAGCCCAACGCTCGACCATTGACCTCGCGAAGTCGCGAAGTCTGATCTCCCGATTTGTGTAGAGGGGGATGCCACGAGGATTACGGTGGGTGCAGATTTCCCGATAGGGAAATAGAAGAGCCTTAGAGTTCTTCGGGCCATGGAAGAAGGAAAGATCATGTGAGAGGACATGCTTGTGAGTGCGACTGCATCAAAATCGATCCTTCTAAAGAAAAAGGATAGGTGTACATCAATAATGGTCATAGGGGTGACGAAGATAATGTGTAAAAAAGATATTAAACATGATATTTTCTTAAAACATCCCGAAAATATTACAAAGGATATGCAATTTGTTCATCATATTCAAGCCAAACATAAAGCTACACACAAGTCTACCACTGGAACATATGATGGAAACATAGATAGTTTTTGGGTTCATAGGGAAAACCTCAAACTTCTCAAATATCACTAAAGGAAATGGAGTAAAGAAGAGAAATATGACTATGCTTTGGTTGTAATAAAAAATTATCAAAAAATCATAAATTTCAAGAAACAAAATTTGTCACCTTAGAGAATAATAGTGAAGAAGAAATCGAGGCATTTGTACAAAGGGATGAGGAAGAAACTGTGAACTTGAAAGAGCAAGCAAAATTTCTAACATCGTGAGAAACAATGATAGATGTGAAATATATGTTCATGCATTGATAGGTTTGTCCACACTTCAAACACTTAAGATTGTAGGATACATTAAGAAGAAAAGGGTCATAGTTCTTATTGATTCAGGGAGTACCCATAACTTCATTGATAAAAAGTTAGTAGAGAACCTAAATTTTTTCTTGTATCCATTCAAAAAATTTCAAGTTTTGGTTTCTAATGTAGGTATTATTGATTATGGAGGAAAATGCCACAACATTAACTTGATATGGGAGAATGTATCTTAGAAATCCTAATGTATATAGTTCCCATTGTAGCAGTAGATGTTCTTGGGATTCAATGATTGATAACATTGGGTATAGTTTCTACAAACAATAAGGAATTATTCATGAGACTTGAATTGAAAGGAATTGAATATGGACTCAAAGGTTTAAAATCTACACCTTCTCAGGTCATCATCTTTCATACAATGGAAAATATCCTAAAAATGGGTAGTATGGGAGTTTTGGTTAGATTTTATTCTATGGAAGTAAAGAAAGAAGATGAAAATATTCTAGAGGAATTAAAATGCACCTTGGAAAAGCACCACAGTGATCGAGGTGGATCTCGGTGGCCATCCACCTTTTCCATTGAATCAACCTTTCAAGCCTATGGTTTTGATAAACCATGATATTCACCCTTTTGATGGGGAATGTAATGTAATGCCATCTTCATTTGTTAATTAAAAACATCATGTAATTATTTCTTAGTGGTCTTATGTATATGCTTACAACATAGTGTTAATGCACTAGATCCCATTAGAACTCCGCAGTTAAGCACACTCGAGCTAGATTAGTATTGAGATGGGTGACCGCCCAGAAATTCCTAGTGTTTTACATGCCGATGGAATTTTATAAACTTAGATTAATTTGTCCCACATGCATCATGTGAATTGTTCTCCTCTCACTCTCATATATATAATTTAGGTGAAGGAGGCCCTTTAAGCATGCAATGGAGTGTGATGTAAATCTTGTTGCGAATGTAGCGTAGCCAATATCTCTTTATTTTCAGTGATAAGCTACCCCATTCTTCCATTTTGTGTTTTACAATTTTTCTCTCTCTTATTCATTAATAGAAGTTGGATTCCACTATATTTAAGTGTTTCTTACAATATCTCTGTGTATTTCCTTGTTATATATCTTCTATATTTTTGTCTTCATGTCATTATCAAAATAATCTGGATCAGTGGTATCAGAGCATTCTGCTCCTTGTTATTTCTCAGAGAAGGTCCTCGATGAGTTCAAGGTATAGCGATTTGGGTCTCGAGCTAGTTTCACTTGAGGACAACTTCTCTCACTATCCCAAGAAACATCCCATGGAGAAAGAAAATAGATATGACAAAGTAGGAGATCCTTTTAAGACATTGTCTGAGGAATCCCTTGTGCGACAAAGGAACGAGATGATGGAAACATTTTATTAGATTCTTAGGAGACTATTGATGGCGACGATCAAGGAATATTCTACAAGAAACCATTTTGAAGGTGTGACACACTTGAAGGTACAAGTTAATTTTGATATCCCCTTATTTGAAGGCAAAATAGATGTATATGCTCTAGAAAAATGGTTGAATCTACTGAAAGGTTATTACTCTGTCCAAAAAAAATTCGATAGTGAAAAGATCACCTTCACGCTCGTTAAATCCCTTCCCCATGTCAGAGCTTCATGGGAAGGATACTAGAAGAGGTACACCATGAATGAATCTACACCATTCAAGAGAGAACCCACTTGGGAAGAATTTGTAGATTCCCTAAAGGAGGAGTTATACCTTGACAGAAACTATGATGACCAGTACATGGGATGGAGGACTCTGCATCAGAAAATATATCATATGGTGCTGGAGTACACTAACATATTTCATACCTTGCACCCAAATATGGGTATCAAATACTCTAAGCATCACTTGGTTTTGAAGTATCGCAATGGTATGCATGAGTACATTCAAAAAAAGATGGGTTTCTTGGACATCTCCTCACTGGGATTTTCTTATCAATATGAATTCAAAATTGAGCATAAATTCAAGTAGCAGAGTAAGTGGGAGTTTAGGTTTGAAAATATGCCACAAAAGAATCATGGAAAAGGAATCCCTAACTCACAAAGAAAATCACAGAGAAAGGAAGTCCAAGCTCTAGATATCAAGTCCAATATGCAGGAAAATAAAGGTAACGAGAATTCTAAGAAAGACACCAGAAAGTGGTGTGAGTTCCACAATAGCCCCTAGCACAACATTGATGAATTCCACTCAAAACAATCATTGGTGGTCAAGCTCAAAGAAAAAGAATCAGAACATGACTTGAACTCTGATTCAAAGCACAATAAAGGGAAATAGATCATCGATGTAGAGCCTACTGCTACTATCGAAACCACAACAATACAAATAGAAGAACCATAGGATCTTGAGGAGGGGGAGAACCTCTTCCACTTGTATATGTGGGTAATTGGGACTCCACTACATTTCATTATTGACAAAGAGAGTCAGAAGAACCTGATCTCATAAGAGGTTGTCAAGATATTGAAGTTTCGAACAATGCCATACCCCCAACCATACACCATCGAGTGGTTGAGTCGGGGATGAGACATCTATGTTAGCCAACATTGTCGCATGTCCTATGGCATCAAGCCCTTCAAGAATGAAGTAGTATGTGATGTTTCTCCACTTGAAGTCTGCGATGTTCTTTTAAGAAAACCAAATTTGTGGAAATGTTATGCTATCTATGAGTCTCGGCCCCGCAGTGTCATTTTTACTCTGGGATATTAGCTCTGAAGGGTACTATAGGTAGCTCCAATTAATGCCACTTTATTTTTCTTGGAAAAACAATGCTGCAAAGTAATCTCTTAGACCACAAATTTTTCCCTCTTCACAATCCAATCAGATGGTAAACAAATGGTAACTACGACCACTACATTCTTGACCCAATATGTTTCTATCAAGAAGAAACAGGTTGACAATATTGTAGAGGATAACAAAGAGAATAATATTCTTCCATATGTTCAACAATATATCTCCACTAGCCATGACCCTTTTCATGTGTGCTTGGGGTTCCAACCATTATCCCCCATTGATATAGTTCTTCTTGTTGCATCTTCATTAAAAAATTACTCCCACACACATACCAAGGAAAATCATGCAACTAGATCTGTTGAATGGATCAAACACCTCCAATAGGCTCATGAAATCCTTCCACAGGAAAAGTACAAGCGCAACATCTACTTCAACAAGGCAAGCGACTCACCAAGGTTTAGATTCAATAGAAGTTTACCCATCTCCCAAGAGAACTTGATGCAATGGGGACCATTGCTTCCTAAGGGTGGGGGAGTGATCCAGGTGGATCTTGGTGGCCATCCACCTTCTCCATTGAATCAATATTTCAAGCCTATGGTTTTGATAAACCACGATATTCACCCTTTTGATGGGGAATGGAATGTAATTCCATATTCATTTGTTAATTACAAACATCATGCAATGATTTCCTAGTGGTCTTATGTATATGCTTACAACATAGTGTTAATGCACCAGATCCCATTAGAACTTCGAAATTAAGTGCACTCGGGCTAGAGTATTAATAGGATGGGTGATAGCCTGGGAAGTCCTAGTGTTTTACATGCCTATGGAATTTTATAAACTTGGACTGATTTTTCCCACATGCATCATGGTAATTGTTATCCTCTCACTCTCTCATATATAATTGAGGTGAAGGAGGCCCTTTAAGCATGCAATGGAGTGTGATGTAAATCTTGTTGCGAATGAAGCATAACCAACATCTCTTTCTTTTCAGAGATAAGCTACCCCATTCTGTCAATTTGTGTTCCACAATGTTTTTCTCTCTTATTCATTAATAGAAGTTGGATTTCACTATATTTATGCGTTTCTTGCAATAAATCTATGTATTTCCTTTTTATATCCATGCTATATTTACATCTTTATGTCATTCTCAAAATAATCTAGATCACACAGGATCTTCTAATATATTCATAAAGGAATACATCATGGTGAGACTATGATTTCTTGGCCATTCCTTTTGGTTTGATTAATGCTCCTTCTACTTTTCAAAGACTCATTAACAAAAAAATTCGACACCAACTTAGAAATTTTGTGTTGGTTTTCTTGGATGATATACTTATATATAGAAAATTACAGGAAGACCACATTAAACATGTGGATAAAGTCCTACAAATTCTTGATAATAGTCAATTGTATGTAAAAATATCCAAATGTTCTTTTGGGAAATAAGAAGTTAAGTATTTGGGTCATATTGATTCAAGGGAAGGGGCTAAGGTGGACCCTCAAAAGATCCAATATATTACAAAATTTCCTATTCCTAAGAACATCAAGTCTCAGAGGACTTTTGGTACTTAGAAGATATTATAAAAAAATTGTTAAGAATTATGCATGCATTGCAGGCCCACTCACACATCTCTTAGAAGAAAAATTCATTTTTATGGAATGAATAGGTAACCTTGTCATTCTCACTTTTAAAAGATTCCATGTCTTCTACACCAGTATTGGAAACACTTGATTTTGGAAAAAAAGTCATAGTCAAATGTGATGCATATGGACGAGAAATTGAACTAGTATTGACACAAGAAGGGATACCAATGGATTTTGAAAGTACTGAATTAAAGGGGAAAGACTTTGTGAAGTATACATACTCAATGCCAGATAAATAATGTATATTGAATGCCAGATAAATAATGTATATTGAATGTCAGACAAATAATCACCCAAGTGTCGTGCAAGAACATTTCAAGATAAGAGCTTACTATCAGTTGGTAATTTGAATTGGAGTATTTATTTATGACTCTTGCATTGGATATGTTATAAGATAGAGAAGTTGCACATTCAATCATTAAATATATTTGAAGTTCTCCTTTGATTTTTTTTTATTTAAGTAGCATTATTAGTCAAGCATTGAAGTCAATGATAGATACATTCTTTTAGCATGCTAATAATTAGTAGCATAGAAGCTTGAATCCATCTTGAACTAAACAAAGAAAATAGAATTGCATTGTTTATTTCCATAGAGGATCAATGTTGATGAACTAGGTGGAGTATAAGTCTTGTTAATATATCAAGTGCACACTTTAACAACCTAGTAGGCCATATTTAAAGAGAGCATCTACCATACATTAAGTAACAACCTAACTACCTTAACTAGAGGATTTAAAGTAAGACATTAATAATATAAGCCCAAACTTGCTATTGAAAAGAAGTAGATTCTCGAAAACATCTATAAACTATTACCATATGCATTTATTTTGTACTATTCGTAATAAACTACATAAACAATACAAACTAAAAAAACCCTAAAGGTGTGTGGATTTCTTACAAAATCATGTTATAAGGCACCATACACATGCAAAAAATGATCCATTAGAGATGCCTTGGTTTAGTCACTACAGGTGCACAAAGACTGTGTCTAGATAAAAATGGAATGAGAGTTTGAAAATGTGTTTGATACTTTGAAAACGTGTTTGGAGCACAAAATTAGCGTGAAATGTGCATTAAAAATGTGCTTAGAGAACTCTTCTTTCAATTAGATCGTGCCCATTGTAAGAACAATCTGACGAAGAAAAAAACATTGCAATGAACTCACACCAATATGCTACATATGTCTCATATGTCTAGCACGTGCGGAGAGGAAATTTAAAATCAAGAAAATCAAATATGCTACATTTGTATAGCATTGGCAGAGATGAAATTTAAAATCAAGAAAACCAAATATGCTACATATGTCTAGCATTTGCACAGAGGAAATTTAAAATCAAGAAACCCAAATATAATAGCCACAAACAAGGTGTCTTATACGAATAAACAAAAATAGTCTTAAACGGGTATGGAAGGAGGAATTCCTTTCAAATATATACAAACTTGTTTAAAAAATAATAAAAATATTACAGCTAACTAAAAACAAATTTATGTCCATACATTTTTGCTGAAGGTAATGCTTAATTTGTATTATTGTAACTGATTGTGATAGTATCAGCTAATTTTGATTAGACTGTTTGCAACATAATTCAAGGTTAGTCAGTGTCATCATCATACTTTAGGGTTATTCGGAATTAACCTAAGATGATTAGAATTAGTTGTAGATGATTTGTAGAAATTTCCAAATTTGTAGAAATCTGAAGGCTATATATGAATGTATTAATTTTTTGATACAAATATAAGAAATTGAGGAGGAACGAGAAGGAAGAATCTCAAGCATTGAGATCTTTGATGTATTGTTTCAATCTTTGTATTGTTTATTATGTTTTCTAACTTTAATTGTCTCCTCATAATTCTACATTTGGTATCATAGCATGTTACAATAGGGTTCAAGATCAAATTTCTTTGTGAAGCTTGTGCAAATTGAAGTTATTGGCATGAGTGCTAGAAAATTTAAAGAAATGGTCAACAATAGCAATGGTCTTAATATTTCTCATCCTCGAATACCAATCTTTAAAGGTAAGAATTATCTTTTTTGGAGCATTAAAATGAAAACCTTGTTTCTTTCACATGAATTGTGTGATTTGTTAGAAAATGGTAATAAAAAACCAATGGATGCTCAAGATATTGTTGGATTGACCCAAGTCCAAATAGATCAATTAAGGAAAAATCGGAAAAAGGACTCAAAAGCTTTTTTTTCATCCAACAAGCAGTGCACAATACTATTTTTCCAAGACTTGTTGCAACAACAAAATCAAAGGAGACATGGGATGTGCTACAACAACCATATCAAGGGATAGATAAGGTAAACGTTGTTAAGTTGCAATCTCTTAGAAGAGAATTTGAAACTCTTTGCATCCAAAATTCATAATTTATGCAAGATTTTTTCACTAGAGCTATGGGAATAATGAACCAAATTAGATATTATGGAGAAGATTTAACAAATCAAAACATTGTTGAGAAAATTTTAAAAAGTCTTCATCCAAAATTTGATGTCGCTGTTGTTTCTATTGAAGAATATAAATATTTAACTTAGTTCTTTGTGAATGAGCTTATGTGATCTCTTCAATCTCAGGAGAAAAGGATGAATAGATCTCTTGAAAAATATCTTGAGCAAGCTTTTCAAGCGAAAACCAATATTTCTAGAGATAAAGTTGAGAATTATTCCCATGAGGAAGTTCTGAACACTCGTGGATGAGGAAGAGGACAAGAAAATAGAGGAGGTAGAGGTCGAGAATATTTTTTAATGCAAATGACAAAGGAAGAGATAATGACACTAATGATGGAGGTAAACAATTTGGAAAATCCCAAGTGCAATTTTTTTATTGTAAAAGATTTGGCCATTATAAAATTAATTGTTGGAAAAAAAAGAAGCAACAAGCTAATTTTTCTAAGGAAATGGGAGATCTGGGCACTTTGTTTTTGGCTTGTGATTCAACTAAGAAAGTTTCCAAGGAGGTATGGATTTTGGACATTGGATGCAGGAACCACATGACTAGAAACACAGATAGATTTGTCAATATAGATGAATCTACGAAGTCTAAAGTACTCTTGGGAGATGACAAGCCAATGGACGTTAAAGGTAAAGGAACAATTGCAGTAAAAAGAAAGCAAGGCCAAGTAAAACATATTAATGATGTGTTATATGTTCCTGGTTTAGCAAATAATTTGTTGAGTGTGGGGAATCTTATTGAAAATGGATATCTAGTTATTTTTAAGAAAAGTGAAATCATAAAGAAAATCATATGAGAAAGAAAATCATAATTAGATTATAGTCAAAATTAACATGTTGAAAATCATAATCTTTTCTTTCATTTTTCTTATGATGCAAAAATAACATTAAAAGTTGGCTATGATGATGATTCTTGGCTATGGAATATGAGGTATGGGCATATAAATATAGGAGGCTTAAATTTACTTCATAATAAGCAAATGGTCAAAGGATTGCATATTATATGTTGTGTTGATCAGGTTTGTGAAGGATGCATTTTGAATAAGCATCATAGAGACTCATTTCTAGTAGGAAAATCTTGGAGAGCAACAAAACCAGTGGAGATAGTACATGTAGATATATGTGGTCCCATGCAAACCTTTCCATTCAACAAAAATAAGTATTTTATTATTTGTGTGGATGATTTCAATAGAAGAACATGGGTGTATTTCATTAAAGATAAATTTGTTTCTCTTATTATTTTTCAACAATTTAAAGTTGTTGTGTTTTAAAGACATTACACACAGATAGAGGGGGGGAGTTTACTTCTAATGATTTTCATTATTATTCCAAAAATAATGGCATATATAGGTAGTTGATTGCAGGCTATGCTCCCCAACACAATGGTGTGGTCAAATGAAAGAATCGAACAATAGTTGAGATGGCTAGGATCATGTTGAAAGTTAAAAGTCTTCCAAATAATTTTTGGGTTGAAGTTGTAGCTACATCTGTTTATTTTACTAATATATGCCAAATAAGAAGTGTGCAAAATATGACTCTATATGAGGCATGGAGTGGAAGAAAAACTGGTGTTGTTCATTTGAAAGTCTTTGGTTGTATTTCTTATGCTCATGTTCCTGATGAAAAAAGAAGAAAACTAGATTATACAAGTGTGAAATTCATTTTTATTGGCTATTGTGAGTTCACAAAGGATTATATATTATATAATCCATAAACTGAAAGATTGTTGGTTATTCATGATGTGTTTTTTTGATGAAAAAGAAGAATCGAAGTGGAATGAAAGAGTGCAACAATAATGTCCAAGAATTGTTATATAGAAAGATGAATCTTTTGTCTCTACAAATCCAATCAGTAGTCCAAGTACTACTACTACCTTCACTCCATAATCATTTTCAACTTCAAGTCCTACTTCAAGTCCAAGTCCTTCTCCAAGAAAGGTAAAATTCTTAAATGAAATTTATGAATATTCTAACTTTTCTCTAATGTCTGAGATTGAAACAGGACAAATATTCTTTGAAGATGTAGCAAAACATGAATCTTGGTGTAAAGCAATGGATGAAGAGATTGCTTCCATTAAATGGAATGAAACATGGGAGCTTATGGATCCTCTTACTGAAAAAGAAGTCATTGGGGTAAAATGGGTGTACAAAACAAAGTATGCAGCTAATGAGTCTATACAAAAACACAAAGCAAGGATAGTGGAAAATGGGTTTGCTCAATAGCTAGGTATACACTATGATGAAACATACATACACTATGATGAAACATATGCTCATGTTGCAAGACTAAATACAATATGAATTGTTTTAGCATTAACAACACAATATAAATGGTTGGTTTATTAGTTTGATGTAAAATCAGTCTTTCTGAATGGTGTTTTGAAAGAATATGTCTATGTTCACCAACCCCAAGGATATGAAGTTAAATAAAATGAACATAAGGTCTTAAAATTAAAAAAACGACTCTTTATGGGATTAAACAAGCTCCAAGAGCATGGTATAGTAGGATAGATAATTTATTTTTTGAAAAAGGGATTTAAGAGAAGTGAAAGTGAACCCACATTATATATCAAGTCAAATGGTACGAATGATCTACTTATTGTTTTCTTATATGTAGATGAATTGATATATACACCCTCAAGTATTTTGTTAGTGGAAGAGTTGGCTATGATGATTGAATTTGAAATGACTTATTTGGGTTTGAAGCATTAGTTTCTTGGCATAGAAGTGAGGAAAAGGAATGATGGTATCTTTATTTCACAAGAAAAATATGCTACAAATCTTCTTCAAAAATGGAAAATGGAAAATTCTAAGCCCATGAGCACGCCTATCAATACAAATGATTTTTTTTTTGGTAGAAGATGGAGCAAAAAAGGTAGATTCTAAATCCTATAGAATTTTAGTAGGAAATCTCATGTATCTTACCGCAAATAGACCTGATACTATGCAAGAAATACATTTAATTTCAAGATTCATGCAAAGTCCAAGTAAGCTTCACTTTGGAGAAGCAAAAAAAAATTTGAGGTATGTCTCTGGAACAAACAATTTTGGCATTTGGTATCCTTCAATAGATAATTTTGGGTTGGTTGGTTATACAGATAGTGATTGGGCTCGATGTATTGATGATATAAAAAGTACTTTGAGTTATGTTTTCAACCTAGGATCAGGTGGAGTATCATGGTCTTCAAAGAAACAACCAACTCTTTCATTATCAACACCATCAACAACGTTTGAAGCAATTTGGTTGAAGAGAATATTGAAAAATCTAAACAAGAACAACAACTTTTCCACAATAGTTCATTGTGATAACATGTCTACAATTGCGATAATAATTTAATCCTAACATGTCTACAATTGCCATAATAATTTAATCTAGTGTCTCATAGTCACATTAAACATATTGATATCACATATCACTTTCTAAGAGATATTGTGGCAAAAGGAGAATTTGAATTAAACTTCTGTAAAATAGATGATATCTTCACCAAATGACTACCAAGAGAGAAGTTTCATTACATGAGAAAGATGTTTGGAATCACCTCATTAAGAATTAACTAGGAGTGTTGAAGATAATGTTTAATTTGTATTATTGTGAAGGACTACTAAGAGAGAAGTTTCATTACATGAGAAAGATGCTTGGAATCACCTCATTAAGTATTAAGGGGGAATGTTGAAGATAATGTTTAATTTGTATTATTGTAACTACTCCCACTGTGGCTAATTTTGATTAGAGTGATTGCACCATAATTTAGGGTTATTGAGAAATAAAGTGAGATGATTAAAATTAATTGTAGATGATTTGTAGAAATCTAAAAGCTATATATAAATGTATCAATTGTTTAATACATATATAAGAAATGAATCTCAAACATTAAGATCTTTGATTTACTGTAATCTAATTGTTTCCTCATAATTCTACAATTATGAGAAATAGATTAAGTCTAACCCCTCTTACAATGTATTTCTCACTCTTATTCTCAAAAAAAGACTAAATAAGAATGTATTTCTCACTCTTATTCTCAAAAAGGGACTAAATAAGAAAGAAAGAAAAAACCAACATTGAATTTTAAAGCCACTAATCCCATTTGCTTTAAAAAAAAAGAAAAGGGAGAAAATTAGAGATCACAAAAATAATATTTTTAAAATTCAAAGGTTTATCTAAATTGGAAGGAAGAAAATCATGAAGACGTGAAGAACATAATTGTCATGACTGAATAACATAACAGTAATAATTTTATATATTATGGAATAAGGTAATTCATTTAAAACTGCGATTCCAATCGCTTCCCAAAAAGCACTTCACATTAACACATTTTTTTTATCATCGTTATTAAATAATGAAAATACATTTGAATAAAAAGTCAATGGGTGCTTAGAA
>SNQJ01S0036751.1:45593-72400 GCA_010110895.2 Picea sitchensis
CCCACCACCATAGTACCAAAGAAACAGGAACGGAAACTACCAATTTGTCGGCTAATATATTTCACGAAAGTCGAAACTAAGTGATAAAAGTTTTTGTAAAATCCTCTAAGATGTTAGTTGGTAAAAGTATAACAATAATCATCAATGGAAACTACCAATTCGTCGGCTAATATATTTCCAGAAGGTTGAAACTCAGTGATAAAATATTTTGTAAAATCCTCTAAGATGTTAATTGGGAAAAGTATAACAATAATCATCAATTTATTGAGCAACCCAAGAACATTTTCAACTAGTTGCACAAACAGAAGCTTTAACTCTAAATGTAAATTTTCCGGCATGTTAATCAAACATGTCAAACTTGAGACCAACTATGGATATGGCTTCTTAACCACAATGCCAGACTTGTACATTCAATCTGCATTGAATAATGAATGTACCACATACCACTTTGTCTGACAGATCTCTAAAGGACACCCCAAACAATAAAACCATACAGGTTCAGACTCTATTCTGCATATTATGACAATCCAAGCATCCTAAGAGAAAGCATCCAGAATTACCACCCAAACATCAACTCTACAGCTGTGCACTTCCCACAGATGACGATCTGTAACAGGGTAGAACATAACTCCACTCCAAACTCATTTTAAGAGTTGGATATACAGTCACTAAATCAACTTAAATGTTTTAAACTCAACAACTTGACATCTCAAGGAAAACAGTTAGCAAAGTAGCCTGAACAGAAATTCTAAAAATTATGTGATATAAAGCATAAAACTTACTGTCCTTTCCTGTTATCAGCCATGGTCGTCATATCCAGAATTTGAAAGAAGCATGTTTTTCAACAAAAGATGAATCTGATAGCTAGGATAATGGTATCAATATCAGTATCATTTACCTGCAGCAGGACTTTTGGACTCACCCTATCATTATCTAGTTTGCGGTTCATATGGACTAATATTCAAAAATAAGTCCAGGACAATAGTTTATTGGGCATAGATTCTAAATAGTTGGGAATTCCATTTCCAATATCCTCTTAACATCTCCCACAATGTCCTGTAAGAATGAACCAATCACATATCTCACACAACCGATCTCATTATAATTTTATTGTACATCTAATAAATGTTAGAAGCCTATATTCCACAATAATCAAATTAATGATAAGCACATCTGTAGAAAGAGATTCCATACAACTGGTAAGCAACATACACACAAACGAA
This sequence comes from Picea sitchensis, assembly GCA_010110895.2. Classification (NCBI taxonomy): domain Eukaryota; kingdom Viridiplantae; phylum Streptophyta; class Pinopsida; order Pinales; family Pinaceae; genus Picea; species Picea sitchensis. The sequence goes on from SNQJ01S0036751.1 coordinate 46,817, forward strand.
AATTGCCTTGCAACTTAATAACATTCCCTGATCATCATAGACTTTCTGATTGTATCGAAGAAAGAGGAGCACAGATTATACAAAAGATAGTGTTAAAAGAATGAGGCCTCAGAATAGCCAGAGTAAATTATGAACTTATGACATCCACTGGTGTAGCACAAAGTTCTAGCCACAATAAAATCTGTAAACAATATAAGAATTGAAATTCCAATATGGAGACTAATAAAAATGATGACCCAAAAAAATGAAGTAACTAGCTTAGTCACAGCTCAGATATCAGAATCAGTATGCTTGTGTCTAAAGTAAGAGAAACTTTGAGTTCATATGCCAAGCAAAAAGACAAAAATATTTTTGACTGGGTACATTCTATCAAAATAGAGTAATCTTCAACTTTCTATATAAAGTGGAAACAATTCTTTGTGAAATAAATACAAGCAAGGATCTGATTTCATATGCAGCATTTATAAAGAAAATTTTGGACAGAATGGAGGATGGATACAACTGAAAGAAGATAGAAAGTCTTTCGAGAAACTCAATACAGCTTTTGGGCAATTTACAGAACCAAAGTCATATATTTGAACTGATAAAATATTACACAAGCACTCAGAGTGGAGGGATAACAAAGGCTCTTCAACCTCCTACCCCAAAGAAAATAAACTAGCTGACTATGTAACATACTTGGTGAAACATGTATGGCGAGTCGCAGTGGTGATTGCAAGTGTTTCCCATAAGCATGCCCTTGATGCATGCCATAGTAACAGCAAAGGAAAAGATTAACTGGAAAACATCTGTGCCTTCTCACCACTACCTTTGTTGCATAGTCGAAACTAATGTTACACTCCCCAAGAGCTTCACTATCATTAGATACCCTGCATCACAAAGATAGGGGATACATTGCTCAGATTAGTCTAAAGACCAGATAATTTGCATAGTGTACTTGAGACAAAAATTAAAATCTTATTATTAGAGTACTTTGTATGACTTTATCCTTTTTTTACCCTCAACTAAGTTTAAGATAAAATCTACAACTTGTTATATGTACACCTTTCATTTTATATCAACAATTTAAAGCCTGCAGTTAGCATATGGGCCAATGGAATTTTGTCAACAACAAACCAAATGTTCTAAAGACCTAACACTTCCACACTAACATAACAAACTTGAAAATGTCCTCTAGTCAGCGCACTTTCCTGGCTTCTGGAAAAACAAACACTAAATTTGAATATTAAAAATTAGGACATCCACCTGCAAAACTATTTCTGGCATTTGAGATATGAGGCTTCTACCAGACCATCTAATATTTATTATTTACATATTTTTTTTCTACTCAAAGTGCTATGGACCACTAAATTATTTTTACATCGAAAAAAAAAAATTATATTGCAAGTATGTAAAGAATGTTATAGACAAAGTCACGTGACGGGTTTTCAGAGTTCTATCATGCCATGCATTATCAAATTGGCACAGATTCCAAAGTTTCAGCCATCACTGCACTAATCTAGGACAACATGCTAACTGTGGAGTCCTATCTCAAGACTCAAATTAGCTTGAAACAACCTTCCAAAACATCTACAAGTGTATTCAAATCAGTTTTGTCAACAAATTTGACCTCAGACCAATGAGTACAACAATACCTTGTGTGTTGTTGCATCCGTTTGTAGTTGATCAATTTATAAACATTGTATTTAGCTGTGGGTTTATCAATTCACAGTTAAGCACAGTAGCATGGTACATGCACCCAGAACTCAAGAAAGGTGACTCACATTTCAGAGCAGGTGAAAGTTCTCAGGGAGTGTAATGAACAATAGTTTATTTACTGTATAAAAATCCAACATAAGAAGGACAATAAACAGAAATTCATATACGACAAGTAATATAAATAATGAATAAGATAGATGATAGATAGATTTACAATGACCTATGTGACGGTATATAAAGGTGTTCGTCTTTATTAGAAACAACCTTGTCAAATTATTTTTGCATCTTTTGCATTGACTTCTGATTATCCCAGAGGATCGCCTTTGAGATATCTTTAAGGTCTTCCGATGAAGGCGCTTCTAATCTGACTTCATTGTAACATCCTGCAATGTTATCTTCTTATTATAGGAGAACGACAAAAACTTCTTATCCATGTTTAGGATGAAGGTCCCCACTGTTTCCATCGAGGGTGAACCCAAAATTATGTCAACACCTCTATACATAGATGTAACATTGAATTGGGATATGAATTATATCATCAATTGTTAGTTGTAGGTCCTTAATTTCATATTTTTTACCACCAAAAGTGCTTTTCTTTTCAATTATACATGGCTCTGGAATTAAGATTTGAGTTGCCAAGTCGATGTTTATGTAGTTTTCCTTCTCATAAGGACAAATATGGATGCTAATATCTTTTTCCTTAATAGTCCCTTTGAATTTTATTATTGCAAAGGATGGGGTTGAAATACCTTTTACCAGAAAACCTCCCCCTTTTTACTAAAACTCATAACTTCGTCGAGCTTAAATACTTAGAGCTTTAATTACTCTTTTAATAAAACCCTTAATATGTTTTCTTGGAGTTTTAACCTAGACTTTGGTAATCTTCCTTCCTTGAACTTAGGAAAGGAGTATTAAATAAACTTCCAATAACCCCTCGATAGTGCATTTCAACCAGATAAGAATAATTTGTTGATTTTTTTTTTAAATAAAAATCTTTAATGTGCTAATAATCATGTGCCAATCAATAATTTAGACGACAATTATTTTTTTTACTGACCAATCTCTTGTAAAGCCACAACCTATCCACCAATGCATTGAAGATTTGACAGTCAACGGTTGTAGTGCTTGAAAAGGTTGTGTGCACCCCCCAATCAGCCCACGATCACCACGAATTAATTTCTACAAATCGACAATGTAATCCGACAAAGAATTTGATGACGTAAATTTTTTATTTGGACTGGTTTACACAATAACTTGGTGTTTTACAGGGGAATCAGCTGTGCTATCGTATTCTCCTTTTTTGTTTGTTGTGCACTGATTTCACCCCTAGTATTTCCCACAAATTTTGCTTGATCCTTAAAAAAACATCTTACAGTGATTAATCATTCATGGGTTAGGGTATGCCAGAGCTGTTATTTGTGACTGGGGATTTCTGTGGTAATGAACGAGACTATGGTTTCCACAGAGACTTACACCCCGATTTCTAATAATCACCTGAATTATAGGTTCGTACCCTGAAGATTTATTCACCCCTTGCCTCTATAAATCTGTGTGAGTCAGTATTTCTTCAACTTGCAGCGGAGTAGCTTTTCTTTGATGTAATTTCAGAATTTCAAATGGCCAAAGGCCTGATTTTGGTAAATGACCTGGAGATCAAAGAAACTCTGAAAAAGAAAAATGTGGCCAAAAGCCAAATCAGACAAGGTCTGATAAGAAGAGTGGCCAAGGGGCAGATCAGAAAACGAAGCTCTAATACCAATGTAATGAGCAATAGTTCATTTACTGACAACTGTAGAAAAATCCAACATAAGAAGGACAATAAACAGAAATCCATATAGGACAGTAATATAAATAATGAATAAGATAGATGATAGATTGATTTACAATGACCTTCATGATGGTATTATATAGACATTGACTGGTCACGTTGGTTGAATGGTCATGTCCCTTAGGTCATGGGTCACTTCTTTACTACTCATATTGTGTATATATATTTATGTCCATTACAGGGAGCAAGATCAGAAGCATATTGAGTGCATCAAAAGCACTAGGGGCATGCCCTTAGGCTTGGCATGAGGCACTAACAGAGGAGCTCTACTTTTCTGACAAAAAGAAAAAAGAAAAATAGAAAAGGGTGGTAACTCATCCTTCCCTAAGTCTAGACTAAGTATTAACTCAGCGAGAACACTACCCCTCAAAAAAAAATCACAGGTGATCAAAACTTTAAAGAAAAAAGTTAGAACACACAAACAAGCACAAAGAAAAAGGTAATGGCAGATAATGAGAATGTAGTGCCAAATATAAAAGACAACAGTGAAGAACAGTGCAGAGCCAGAAATGACAGCAAGCAAAATGGAGTTTTTCTGCATCCAGAAAAGATAGAGTTTCAACTGACCAAAAGAAAATAAATGTCAGGCACTGGAAAATATTCAGTTTTTCGAGCTCCCAGTGTAGAAATTTTAACAAGTTTTTAGTGGTCACTGGTGAGAAAATGACTACTTTTGACATGCAGCAACGTATAAATTTAAATTCTCAAGTACTTCAATTTCAAGAAACAAGGACCCTAAGGGTTGGGAGGAATTAAGATTGATGGCTAATATATTATGAAATGTCAAATCTTCCTGGGCAGTTACACAAAAGCTAGGTCAAATTTGGTAGAAATGATTGGGGGAAGGCAAGGCCATTTCTAAGATCGATAAAACAAAAAGTGCAGAGTTGAGGAGATAAATAATTCAAGATGGGTGCTCACAACCCTTCTCAAACACCAAATAGAATGTCTTCTCCAATAGAAGTTCATTATCTTAACATTTAAGAAGGTAGGTGAGTTGTAGGTAGCATTACTGCACGTTTTTGAACCATCCCCTTTTGTGTGGCCCAAACAAATTGTTTGAAGAGATATAGACACACCTCACTTCCATGCATGATAATGAGATATGAGGTTGATCTTGCATAGCAAGTGTTCCCAGTTCCTGTTGAATCCCATTCAATATGGCCTGTCATATCATTTTGATCAGATCCCTGGGAAGAGGCATTGTTGATTCTCACAGGCTTCCCTGTTGCTTCAATCAGTTGGCATCTCTACCAATTGACTCCCCCTTTCCAAGTATTTTTTAGAGGTTCCCGCTCTCCTTCTTCCATCCAAGCAAGACTTGAACAAGGTGGATTAGAGAGAATATCTATAGGTAAGTACATCTAAGTTACTTGGACTTTCCCCCCAAGGCCTCATCCCTGAGATGGTGTTCTACTACAAGCACTTTATGCAGATGAGTGATGTCTTATTATCAAACCTGAGTATAAGAGGAGACATTGGATGCACAACCTCAAGATCGCCCTTAGCCAATTCAGAGTGCATTCTCATCTGCTTCAGGTGGAGGTAGATCACCACATCTCACAACCCGAGAGGACTTGCCAACTATGTTACTTACAAGAGATTGAGTCAGAGGAGCACCTTATCTTGAGATGCTCCATCTATTATGAGATCATAGGGAGATTTCAATACCTATACCAAGACTCAGGAGGCTCCCTCTCCACCATCCATTGTCTAGACTCTAGACCAAAGATGCCTAGCTCTTTTCATGAGAGAGGTGCTTGGACACTGATCATGGATCTTGCTTGAGCTTCCTAGATCAGATCCTATCTGGCAGATCGTCTCTTTCTTTCCTATTGTCTGAGGTGCTGACACTCCATCATGGATCTTGCTTGAGCTTCCTAGATCAGATCCTATCTGGCAGATCGTCTCTTTCTTTCCTATTGTCTCGTTTCCTAGTGGCAACAAGAGGAAGGCTAAGGCCTAGAACACTTCAAACTCTAGATCAGTGAGACCTCAAACTTCTTCCCAACCACCCCCGATAGGTCTTTCGACCTACACGAGATGTATGAGCTCCAATCCCAAATTTCAAGACAAATCCCACTGTCATAGACACTTAGCCTTTAAGGAGGTCTTAGGCAGTTGTTTTAAAAACCAAAGAACTGAACTGAACCGCCGGGTTTGACTGTTTGATGGTCGACCGTCTGCTAAAACTCGCCAATAACTGAACCGATCCACGGTTTATGAACAAACCGGTCGGTTTGGTCCCCGAAACCTAAAACCCTCTAAAGCTCAAACAAGTAACAGAAGTACTTGGTCTATGTTTTCATGCTGGAGTTGTAAGTGTTTGTGCAACTCCGAGGGTTATTTTGCCTTATTAATGCCATTTTAAAGAGGTCCCCACCCTCCATTTCACCTACACAATTCTAGTAATTAATGGTAATGCTTAAATTTTATTTATCTTTCATTTCATCCTTCTATTTAAATTTTAATATTACCATTAATTGTTTTAGGATGTTTAAGAGTGATTCCAACCCTATTGGACTTCACATGGAGAAAGTAGGAATCTTAGGTCCCATTCAAAATTCACGGACTTACCAGCTTTCAGGATTTCAAGATTGGCAAGATTGCAATGTTTCCACTGATTCTACTCATGTATGAGGGTATGGAATTGACATTTAATCAAGAGAACCAGTTTTCCTTATGTACCCCCGGACGCTGGTGGGCATTGATTGTTGAACTCTTTGTCATGACCTCAAGAAAATGTACCCTTCACTCAAGTATAAACTTTTCTATTGAACTCTTCTTTGTCGGGCCGTGTCGTGACTTAGTAGTGTATGTGCACACCAACTTCCATCTTATATACAAGCAAAGAGAAGAGTGATTAGCGTGTAGACAAAGATGTGGGATGTGTTTTCAACTTTTCTGATGATAAGGGTTTGAACAATAGTGTTGAATTGGCATTAGCCAACTTGGATCTTAATGAACTATGAGCCGGGTCACTTTGATGTGATGGTGATACTCTTTGAGGGGTCATCATCCTCTTAGATTCACATCAACAAATGCACGATTGTAATTGGATATAAGGGAGGAGGATGAGGATGGAGGAAAGAGCAAAGTGGTAGTGATGTCAATCTTGATGACTATGACATGGAGCACTACTGACAATCATGACTCATGAGTCACAGATTCTTCCATCTTTGTTTCTAGTATCTACCCTATGGTTATTTTTTATTTTCCATTGGTATTCACACCTATAGTATCAGTGACTCTAATCTTCCTTAGTATGTCATTTGATAAAGTTGTAGAGGCCATTTAGAGCCTCCTTGATTATGTATTTTATGTTCCATCTCTAGATATGTATTTCACGGTGTCGCTTTCAGCTTTTCATATATTCATGAGCATACTTTGGATATGTTGTCTCTAATTGTCTCTAATGCTTTGGAAACATGATTTAAAATCTTAAAAATATATTTTTTTCGTTAAAATTTAAATATTTTATGTAGTTTTTTAAAAAACCGGTTCATTGAAACCGGTTCGACCAGTTCATTACTGGTTTCGGTTCCGGTTCAAGTTGGACCCTCGATCAGTCCGGTTTTTAAAACTATGACAAAAATACAACAAAACCCCACACAGAAAAAACCTAGAAGCAAACCCTTGATCCAGTCACACACAGTGGTCAATTTGCAAGGAGAAAAAGGTGACAGTTGCCAAAGGTGAAGGACCAGCAACCTAGCAAGGAGGCCGCAGCCCTAAAGGGTTTCAGATCAGCCCAAAGAATGGGACGGCAACCAGTTAGGAGAGGTTCGGTGAAACCTTCAACACACAGCAAACCCTTGGCAACGGTGAAACCTTCAACACACAGCAAACCCTTGGCAACGGTGAAACCTTCAGTGAAAGGGACGACAGACACTTGGCAGCAGTAAAACCTTCAACACACAGCAACCCTCCACAAGGCTTCTGGCAGCAGCAGAATAACCCTCCACTCAGCAACAAAAAGGACCAGGTAAACAACAATGAAAGGAGGCCGCAGCTAACTGTCAAGGGGAGGCCGTAGCAACTGTCAATGGGAGGTCGCAGCAAACTGTCAAGGGGAGGCCGCAACAACAGAAGAACCTCAGAGCAATCTGCCACACTTGAAGAGAAGAGAGTGAGTGAGTGGAGAAGTGAGGGGGAAGGATTTATATTTATAGTTTTTAGGCTAGGGCTAGGTTATAAAAATATAATTAATAAAATGACATTAAATTAATATAAATATTAATTTCATATGTCACATTTAAATATTCATTTTTATTTCTATTTTAATCTTAATAAGCCCTAAAAACAAAATTACAAGCCCCACTCAAACCCAAACTCAAAACCAAAGGGGGTGGAGAACAGTCAAGGGGTTAGGAGAGGTAGAGAGGTTTTCTTAGTGGCAACATATGTCCATATGATTCTCAAGGTGACCAATTAACTTTATCATCATTGCATAAGGGGTACATCCCTCAATGTGGTCATGCTCATCTTCATAATCTCTCCTAGGTCCTGTGGACCATCCTTAGAGAGAGGAAGAGGATCACACACCACCATATCTTGGTATTACACCAAGATCTACCTGATCGAAGACCAAGTTGCCCCAGAACACATCTGGGGTCTTATCCACCAAGGTACAAGACCAAGGATCAACCCATGCTTTAGACATGGGTACCCTAGAACATATCTAGGGGCCCTAGACATATCTAGGGACTTATACTGCTTGGTCCCAGACCAAGAACCCCGGTCATCTACTGGGGGGCCTCACAAGGGCCTTTGCCATGGCTCTAACTGCTTGGTCCCAGACCAAGAACCCCAGTAGTGTACTGGGGGGCCTAGTCTACAACTAGGGTCTTATGCCATCCTCCAGGGAGAATGGCTCTTGCACCTGCATTAAATTTAACAGATACAACCAATTAACATCGGACTATGGGAGTGACAAGATCACTCCTAAATGCTAAAGAATGTTGCTACAAAGGATGTACCATATTGTCGACCCCATTTTGCATGTATGCATTGTGCATTGAACAAGGCTTCAAAAGAAATTGGAAATTTGTTTGGATTGCAAACTTTATTGATAACAGAAAATTGGAACCTTCATTTACAAGCATTGATTTGTAGACCATCTAAATAAACCATGCAAAGTTGGGCTTGTAAAATGCATTTTGATTGTATCTTAGCCATTTTCATTGATTATGGAAAGTAAAGCAAGCTCTATGTGCCATTGGGATTGACATAAAGAAGATTCCAAAGATGAAGTTATGAGGCTAAATGTGTAATTCTTAATAAACAATTTTGGATGGTTGTGGCATTCATTGATTCTTGAGCCTATAAGTCAAATGATATGTTATATTCAAATGATCCTTATTTGAGAGTCGTGATGTAAAATTATTTAATTTAAATAATAAGGTCCACTAGTGGCCATAAATGACCAATAGCACTATAAAAAGTGCCAAGATGAGTAACATTGGGAGTGTTGAACCATCTTCGCGAGAAGTATCAAAAAAAATTAAAGAGTACAAGGAGAGTGCCAAAATAGATACCATCAAACCATGGAGAGCGCAAAAGAACAAATGGGCTAGGGTTTGAACATCAATGTAAAAGCATTAAACCAACAAAGTTGTCCACTGTCAACTCAAAAGGCTAAGAAGTGTGTAATGAGATTCATGTTGTCCACTAGTTGTGTGCCTTGAAGTCTATAATCCCTGACTAGCATAGTATTGGAGCTTTGATCATGATGCCTCCTGTGATTAAAATCATCTAGAGGTTGGAAGAAAAAAGGAGTATTAGCCTAGAGTTAGCAATGTAAGGAGATATATCTTTAAGAGTATTTTGCTAGAGTTGAAGCATCTCACGAAGGAGTGGGGCAATACATCTTTGGTCCTCGTATTGTATGAAAATAAAGTGACCATGATAACCTAAACAGGTAATGATAATGACCAAAGGACTCATAATAGATAGGGGGTCTAAAGATAAAATAGTATTATGACTCAGGTTCCCATATACATGGTCTACAAGTGCAATGCTCCCTATTAAGATGATCTATCTCCATGAATAGTTAATGGGAACAAGCTTGAATCTAGACTACACGATAGATGCAATATCACATATCTTGGAGTGCAAATGAGGTTGTACTTGATGTACATGCAGGTGTGAAAGCACTAATAAAGTTTTGGAGATAGGGTCTCATTTCGCTTGGGCTATGTGGCTTTCAAGTAGGCTTTGTAGATTTTTGTTTTGATACCTCTATTAATATCCCTTTGAGTAACTTGGGGTGCATCAATGGAGAACTCTAAGGGGGGGAGGATTCTCAATATCCAAATTTAAATGTTGGAGGAGAGAAGAAGCTCTAGATACAAACTATTTATGACTCCTTGTCGAGCAACCTACATGGCAAATTGAAAAGTAGATTAATGGTATATATTACAGCCTAAGTGAGAACTCGTCATGCATCAAATTTGCACATCATTTAATAAGATTTAATCTAGTGAAATATTTATTTTCTACTTTAGCACAATTTTGTATTTATCTTTTCTCCTTTCAGTGATTTAATCCAAATTGATCACTCACCCACCTTATTGTATTTTATTGGAGACATGGTCAACTTTGATTTCTCTCCCCCTAATTTTGTACTCTATATATAGTTAATACAAATGAGTGTACAAGATGTGTGTACAGATCCAACAATCTTCTTATGTTATACTTACATACTTTCCTCTTATGTTTTACTTGCACGTATCATTTCATTGACACGATACTCTCTCAATTTCAAGCCATCACTTCACAGGGAACTCATTACCACTAAAGCTTCCCTCATTTTCTTTTCATTTCTACATTTTCTCTGCAAGTTGGCATAGCTGCAAATTCATGTTTGTGGTTGGCGAAAACACTAGACATTTTCTTTTGATCTAGCTAATTTTATCCAGAAAGGTCCAACAATTGCAATTTCTTTTGCTTGGGCTCCTTTTACCCCCATACCCTGCAAATTACTATTTTGAATTGAAAACAACACCAAATTTTCATCTAGATCCGCCCTACTATTGAAGTATTTAGCATTAGACATGTACTTCCACGTGGGTTTGTGTCAACACGTGGGAGTCGTCCTTGTAACCTCTCAATGAACTTTAGGAAGTTCACTTTATGAGTTATTAATTAAAGTGAATGACCTATTAATTAATTAAGTTAAATGCCTAAGTTTGGTGGCATTAGTAACTTAAGTGAGTTGATTAAGTCCTAACCGTCAAATCTAAAGTGAACGGGAGATTAGATCTCAGTCGTTGATCACTTTGGAGAAGATCTAGGATTTTGGATTTAGGGTTAACTCAATGTAATAAAAGGCAGCCTAGGTGAGAGGATGAGACACAATGATGGTACACAAAGAGTGAGTGAGCACGCAGGTGTGCAGGGGCAGGGGCCGAGGAAAGGGTGCAAGGGGGCAACAAGTGAGATAGCAGCCAGGTGGGCTAGGCTATTTGCAGCAACAATTGTATTTCCTCGGAAGGGCCATTATCCCAGGACGGGAGCCTTGATTTTATTTAATAAAATCATCACAAATCTGGTTTTCCCGCGAGGGTTTTTCCAGGGGTTGTTTACCTGAATATCTCGTGTGCAATGTGTTATGGTTTATGTTTTATGCTCTCGCTAATGTTTCGTTGATAACCTAGTTGTGTTGTTAATAGTAAATGTGTTTTGCTCAGAGTTAATGGTCGGGTGCTACATTAAGGTAAAATTCAACAGCTATGGCTCCACACAAATTTTCCAAAGACTTTATCAATGCCCATGCTCCCAACATTGCTCAACTCCTGACGAATCAACAATGATAGAACTCTTCATCGAAATCCTTGCACAAAAACAATAAGAATTTGCACAACAACAACACCAATTTCAAACCAAAATGTTGGAAGACATTATGGCCATGTTGCACACTATGTAACAAGTTCTCCACCAATCCTAGATCTACACTCAAGAGGTTCTCACCATAGTAGAAAAAATCGTCAATTGATCAGCAAAAATCGCCAAAATCGCGATTTTTTCACTGCGTCGATTTTTTGAAAACCAAAAATCGTGATTTTTTGAGGTTTGAAAAAATAGCGATTTTTTACACCCAGGCCGCGGGATAAAAATCCTGATTCAGTTTTTTTTGGCTCATTGTGTTTTGCATTTTGTGTGGAGCAGCAAGGGAAGAGGTTTGTGGAGGCCATCAAGCATATTTGAGGTGTGCAAAGGCAGGGCAGTGAATTCATCCACAAATTTTTAAGATTTTTGTGGCGAAGCAAGGTTCAAACTTCAACCAGTTGGATCCTTGAAATTTTCATCCACAACCTCCAAGCACAGGTATGTATGCCCTTCCCAACATGGAGGATGATGAGCTAGTTGAAAGTGGAACACCACTTTCTACACATATTGGGGTAGCTAGTCCTCCATCCAGCATTGATGCACGACCAGGACCTTTTGCCTCTAGTTCAAGGCCTGGCAAACAACCCCTGATCATTTCTCGTAAAAGGGGGAGAGGGCATTGAAAATTTGATATCATATAGTTTTCCCCAAGGTGTAGGACAGTCGGTGACGAAGTGTGTTGTTAAGGCACTCCGTGATGTTAAAGTTACTGGTTCGAAACCTGCGGGGACAAAAAATCCAGCCATGTTAAGGGTTGGTGTGGCTCAAACTGGGTGCGATCCCCAAGTGATTTTGACGGCTTAGATGCCCCTGAGTCGTCATTTCTCAGCCACAGGCTAGTCCCGCAGATCACAGACAAACTAGCAAACCAAAAAAAAAAAATTGATATCATATAGCTAGTTGCTAGTTTTGGGACATATACATTTATATATGTGATTATTGAAGTCATTTTGCATTGGTTTCAGACTTTCAGTAATGACTTTGATGTATCGATTTTTATTTGCCATCCACTATATCATACATATATGTTCTTTCTCCATATTTATGTGCCTATGTGTTTATATGATGTTGTTGTTGCTTTATATATTGAAAAATGTTTAAAATTTTGAAAACAAATGAATAAATTATGTATTTTTTAATGTTTGCCGAGGTTTTCCGATTTTTTCCAAGAAGATGATTTCAGGACCCTTGCCGATTTTTTCTTCTATGGTTCTCACCCCAACATTTTCTACATCTCCTCTTTCAATGATATCCACACCCTTTACTCTTGTCAATGCTCATCATCATGCACCAATGTGTTCCATCCCATCTAACTCTCCTCTTGTAGACAAAAACATGCATGAAGAATCTTATGAGCCAAGCAACCTCATCTACAAGTCATTCTTGTGCCCACTATTTTTCGAGAACATACTTCACTGCTAGTTTTTCAAGTTGCCCACACAAAGGAGATGCAGTAGACTATTCCAACTCCACTATATTGGAAGCCTATGGTGTCCAAGAATCATCTAGAATTTTTTCCACATCATCATTTCAAGTCTTGACACCTTCAATGGATCCTTCCCTTTTTCTCCATTCGTTACTCTCATAGTCTTCTACTCCCTCAAGAGTGTTGGAAATAGATCATGGGAATTTCCCACTTGAGAAGCGAGGAATCCATGCACCACAGAATTCTCCATATCCTCATCCTGCTTCGAACAAAGTTTCACACAACTCCTTGGTCCCATGCACCTCAACTATGAAGAAGAACGAGTGTGTCCCTTCCAACTACAACAATACTTATGCAATGCCTCCTATTCATGCTCCTCTTACGTCATTGCTTCTCCATCTTGACTTTCAATGTGCCTCTACTAGTTTTTCTCTTAAGCAAGGAGGCCATCCTATTCGTTTTTTTAGCTCGCTTGGTGTCTCAGCTATACCTATGTGTCCTAGGCTAGCTAATGGACACATTAAAAGGCCCAGATCAACCTTATTTATCTCAGCCTAATTCTAACTTAGGAAATCGGCAAAATTTTAGTCTTGAGTGGATTGGGGGGGCCTGGAAAAGGGGGCGCCCAGCTGAGTGCTTTATGGGAGCCTATCTAAGTGGGGCGCTCCACTTAGTAGATTGTGGGGTTCAGCCCAAAGAAGGTGCTAAATCTTAGCCATTGAAGGCACGGTTGGGCACACATCTCAAGGCAGCAAGGTGGTTGATTGAAGGATAAAAGGAGGGACTAAGGATGTGAAGGACACACAACATTCTCATTTGTGAGTTGAGCAAGTGAGCTAAGGGAGGGTGCTTGACAATGAGGAAGGAGGGCGAGTTGTCCTAGGGCAAGCAGCAAGTTGAGGAGGGCGAGTTTGGGTGTTGAAGGCAGCAGGAAGGAGGCTAGCATTAGGCCATATCCGGCAGCCAGCATCTGTCCTTACTCAGGACAAGTTTTGCAGCAGACAGAGGGGCGAAAGGGGGTTGTACAACCTCATGAAGGACAAGCCAAACTTGGTTGTAAGTTTTAGCAAGGAACAGGGCCGATTTTTGGCCACATTTACAGTCAGGAGCAGGTTGTATTGAAGGTCGTACAGCTACATCAAGGAGTGTTGAGATAGCTGGCCCGTACAGTGGTTGTGGAGAGCTAAGTTCTGCCCAGAATTTTCTATGAGAAATTTCTAAACTGTTCTTGCTGTAAAATTTCCTCAAAAGCCTCAATAAAAAGGCCATCCTTCATTGGTTTTCCCCACGCTGGGGTTTCCAGGGAATATCTGGTGTCCTTGTGTATTTTGTGCTTGGTTTTGTGTATGTTTTTGTTGTTTGTAACAAACATAAATATATATAAATATGTAAATATAAATAAATATAAATAACTAATAAGTAATTATTAATTATGAAGAGACATGAAATATGAAAGGTCATGTCTCTTATGAAAGGGCACCCCTGCACGGGATATATATACAAGCCCTCATTCCTCATTTGTAACCATCTCAATATATCAATTCATATTCTTATACATTATTATTTAATATATATTATTGTCCTATATGGATATCTTTATGAAGAGACATGACAATCTCCAAGTACAACATGTAGACTAGACTCTTTCTCAACAAGGTCTGTCAGATGATCTTTATATCCGTTCATGTGCCTAGAGGCACCACTGTCAATTAACCAAATATCACTATCAGTAGGAACTGTCCCTAAGAGTGTTGATATGAAGAAGAAGGCTTCATCTTTTATGTCTTCATCTCTCTGATGTGGCTCTGGATCAACATCAGTAGTGGAGGCAAGTTGTCTTCCTTTCTTTCTGCTAGGACAATCTCTCGCCATGTGTCCATACTTGTCAGATCTAAAACACTGAATCTTTGATTCGTCTTTTATGTGTTCATGACCTAAAGCTGATGAAGTCTTTTTGTCTTTGAATGCTTTGTTGAAACTTCTTCTGTTTATTCTTTTTCCTTTCTTTGTATGAAAAGCAAGAGCATGATTGTCACCATGAGGGGAGTCTTGCACTCCTCTGACTATAAGTCTAGTTTCTTCCTGGGTGTAGTCCGTCCATAGACGATCAAATCCAGGTAGATCTTCTCTACCACTGATACTTTGAAGAAATGGTTCCCAATGTCTTGGAAGAGCATTAAGAGTAGTCAAGACAAGCTCTATGTCTGATATGGTTTCTCCAATGGCACCCAACTGATCTCTAACTCTGAAATCTTCATGAAGAAGGTAGCAACGATGTCAGCTTTCGTCATCTTGATATGTTGAAGCTAGTTCTTCAATGTAGGAGCTCTGAGGATGTTGGTACTCTCAAACATATTCTTCAATGCATCATACATCTCATAGGTCGTCTTTAAGTTGGCAATACAAGGTAGGAGATGATCTCTTACTGAATAGATGATTATCTTCCTTGCTTTGACGTCATCTTCCTTCCATTCTTCCTTCTCTTCATCGGTAGTTATTTCTGGTAGAGTCTTTTGGATCACACTCAATAGGTCATCCTCTTCCAGGGTAATCTGTAGTCTTGATTTCCAAGAACTGAAGTTGCTTGATCCATCAAGCCTATCTTCCACCAAAGTTTTGTTCCTTATGGTTTGCATATTCTTCCACAAACCCTTAGCAACTAGGCTAGGAAACCTAACAGCTAGGCTAGGCTAGAAACCTTAGGTTTCATTGCACTTATGACTGCCAACAATAAGCCTTGAAAGTCAAAAGAACACTGGTAAGCTTGAAAAATCCTTTAATGGGTTGCAGAAACCCTAGGGCCAAAAATCAAAAGTTCTTCAATTTGCAATCTGAGAGTCTTTGGAGATGCGCTGAAGGAGGTCGGACACTCCTATGCCAAAATTAGCCCCAACGTTTCAGTGGAGGGTGTTGAAACAAGCAACAAAGAGAGGGTCGTACCTTTTTCTGGAAACCCTAGAGGGTCGTACTTTTCTGCAACTAGGAGGTGATGGTTGGCTTCAAAACTTGTGCAATGGTTCTTCAAGAACTTTGCTCTGATCCCATGTTGAATTTTAATGATTATTAGGCTCAAGCATGAGGTTTATTTCATTTAGCATGTACTTGAACCATAAACAATGCAGCTACACCATACACAAGTGCTACAATAACCAAGATCACAAGAAGAATAACCATGCACAAGAACACAAGAAGTATCCTGGGAAAACCCTTCTCAAACAAGGAAAAAGACCCAGCAATCCTTTGCTTTTGCTATATTCTCAAGAGAAGATCCCCCAAACCATAAACCCTAGATGCACACAAGAGGGTGCTCTACAACCTTGAAACTAGAACCCAAGAGAGGTGCGCACTTCAGCCGTACAAGTAGGTCTGAAATTTCCAAATGACAAGTGAGAGTGTGTAATCCTCAATGGGGATTCACCTCTATTTATACAAGACTAGACACAGCAATAGGTGTGTCTTTTGGCACAATAGGGCCGACCTCAATAACTCAGTAATATAATTAATCATTACATAAATATTAATTTTCTTTCACATATGGTGGAGTCGACTTGTACCCTTTACATCACAAATTAGGGTTACAAGTAAATCTTACTCTTAGACAATATAGAAAGGATCTCACACGTCCACTAGTGCTCAGCCTCTAGGGACACGTCCACCTGTGCTCAGCCACAAATGTGTCCTACTCAACAGATCTCTCAATTGAGTCCACAGGAGAACCATCTTGAGTACCATCTCAAGCCGACTCAATTGAGTCCACAGGATTACAAGGCAAGAGACCATCTCAAGCTGACTCAACGCAATCCAGAGAAGTACAAAACAAGAGACCACACGTCATCACAACTCAGTCCAGAGTCTGACGCAGACCCATCACATGGGCACACCCAATACTTGGGCTTCCTCTCACAGATGTCTCAACTTAGTCCAGAGGAGAACGATCTAGAGGATGTCTCATGAAGCTTCAATCAACAACAGTTGCTTGAGGAGAAGCAATCTCGGGAAGGTAGCACTATAATGTTCCTTTCCTAATGAGCTCTCTGGGAGATTGATGGAATAGCCTAAATAATTCCGGTAGGATATAGTCAGTGGGGGAAAAGGGAAATAACTAATTATTTAATGACACAAGGGAAAAAGTAACTTTTAAAAAGGTGGCATTGAGTAATTAAATAAAAAAGGTGCCTAAATAGACTATGGAGAAAATGAAAAGTCACTTAACTTATTAAAAGGGTAAAAATGGTGGAAAAGGGTGAACGGAAGAATAAAAGGGGAATGAGGGGGCGCCTCTCTCATTATTCACTTTTTAATTTCTAAAGTTGAATTGAGAGAGCTCTTGTGGCTTTGGACTCTTGGGACGAAAACCCTAGGAGAGGTTTCTGAGATTGGTTTCGGTGGTGAGACTATCCACCCTAGCTGGTCATTGAGAGGAGATCATTTAGATCTTCTTACGATGCTTCATGGTGACGGAGTTCATGTCATTACAACTGATATTTCTTTGTTATTGGTTGAGATCTTTCTATTTCCACTGGGTTTTCTTGTTGGCGGCGAGATTAGTTTATGTATGGGTCAAATCCCCTTGGAGGAGGCCGATTTTTCTCAAGGGAACTAAGTATTGAGGCGTTGGTTGAATCTTCTTCAGTCTGGGCACACTTTACTTGCATCTAGGCAACATATCTCCACTATTGATCGAGCTTTTCACTATGTTGGACGGGTATATGGTATAGAGGTTGAGTTTCATCACGAAAATTGTGGGTTTTTATATGTTGGGCAAGTTTCAATGAGTTCGGTGCATCTCTATGGCCAGGAAGTCGAGTTCCTTCATCTTCAGAACTTGAGTTGGACAATAGACTCAAGATATATGTGAATAGACCATTTTTCCTTGAAGTAGGGACTACATTACCCAGTTGGGGTCGATTTCTCCTAACAAATCAAGCTTGAGGAAGGGTGGCGACTTATCTCTGTTGGATATCCATTTTTGGAGCAGCAAATAACCATTGGAAAGGTAGTCTGTTATCAGTGTTGTTCTTTCAGCCAATAAGGTACCAACAACTGTGAATGTATCTAATAAATTTGTGAGTTATTATTGTTAATGTCATTGCTCGGATAGTTGTTGGTAATCAACAAATATATTGTTGTTGTGTTATCTCTGTTATATTATTTGTAAGTTGTGAGCATTGTATATGCTTGTTGTTATATACTTCATGTTGTATAAGAAGGAATCGTGCCATGCTTAAATAATAACAAACCTCCTATAACACATCATAACTCAACTAAAATAGCAACAACAGTATAGTGGGAGTTTTGACAGTGAAAAAGACACCTACATCCTAAGTGCTTGACGAAACTCAAGACTCATAAAATTTTGCATATTAGTACAGCAATAAGAAGAAAGTGTACAAGTAGTGTCTAGGACATTACAACAAAAGTCTCCGCATAATCAATACCTTCTTTCTGTGCAAATCATTTTGCCACGAGCCTCGCTTTGTGCTTGTCAAGTGAGCCATCTGATTTGTTCTTGTTCTTGAAGACCCACTTGCAGCCAATTGGTTTGGTTCTAAATGGAGGGTACCCCAACTTCCATGTCCCATTCTTGATGAGAGCATCATACTCCTTCTACATGGCTTCTTTCCACTCGTCATGAGTTGTGGCTTCTTCAAAGGAGTTGATTCAAATTTAGTAGATAAATTCAAATCACAATCATATGAAACATCCATATCATCTACATCACTTGAATCTGAATTATCTACATCACCTCCAACTTGTCTTGTAGGACTTTTGGTTCCTATCTTTCCGACCTCATCAAGACGAACACTTTCAAGAATCTTTACGAGCCACTTTGGTGGACCTTTCTAAGATAGTCCAAGTTGCTTAGTTGATTGAGATGGTATTGAATTCTCATCAAGGTTTGGCCTTTCAATCCTCTCTATCACATCATCCAAATGAACTTCAGGTTTTGATGAAGTGGTTGGAACTTCTTCACGAGGGGGAGATGGTGATTCAACAGGTGATTCTAGATGATCAAGCTGCCACTCAACAATCGTGTCATTCTTGTTTACCTCATCATAAAGACGATATGCCTTGGTGGTATTTGTGTACCCCAAGAAGATGCACTTCTGATTCCTTGCATCAAGTTTGTTTCTTTGCTCCTTAGGAATTAAGGCATAGCAGGTGGAACCAAAGACCCTGAGATGCCTCACCAAAGGAATGCGGCCATACCACATTTCATAAGGAATCTTATTTCCAAGAGCATGATATGGACACATGTTTTTCACATAAACTGCACAAAGAACTGCACCAGCCCAAAACATCAAGTTCACATTTTTGAAAACATCATGGAACGAACCATATTTAAGAGTCTTGTTCATTCTTTCAACTACACCATTATGTTGAGGATTATATGGAATAGTGGTTTGATGCTTGATCACATGTTGGCGAAGATAGTTTTTCAATTCATTAGATGTATATTCTCTTCCATTATCAGTACGAAGAAAGCCAATACAAGACTAAGCTTCATTTTGTATTCATACATGAAAATTTTTAAAAGTTTCAAAAACATGCTCTTAAATAAGGTATCTTATTTCCAAGAGCATGACATGTACACATGTTTTTCACATAAACTGCACAAAGAACTGCATCGGCCCAAAACATCAATTTCACATTTTTGAAAAACATAATGGAACAAACCAAATTCAAGAGAGTTTTGTTCGGTCTTTCAGCTACACCATTATGTTGAGGATTGTATGGAACGGTGTTTTGATGCTTGATCTCATGTTTGTGAAAATATTTTTCCAATTCATTAGATTTATATTCTCTTCCATTATCAGTACAAAGAGAGCCAATACGAGACTGAGCTTCATTTTGGATCCATACATGAAAAATTTTAAAAGTTTCAAAAAATTGTGATTTATCTTTCAACAAGTACACCCAACACATCTTGGTGTAGTCATCAATAAAAGTCATGATATATCTATTTCCATTAGCAGATGGAACATGCATGGGGCCACACAAATCAAAATGTATCAATCCAAGTTTTCTACATGCTCTAGAAGTAGAATCATGAAAAGTTTGTTTTCTATGTTTTCCAAGGATACAAGCATCACATTGCTTCAAATTCCTTGGAATGGTAGGAAAACCAAAAACACCATTCTTTTTCAACAAACAAAGGTTGTCATAATTAATGTGTCCAAATCTAGCATGCCATAAGAGACTAGATGGCAATGTACCTTCATCGTGGTGAGAGAGGTATGCAGAATTATGTGCATGAATATATGTCTCATTCAACTTCAACAATCTTCCATCCTCCATTCCTGTCATAACGACCATGTTGTGGGAAGCCTTCTTTATTTCAACTTTGCCACCGAAGATATGAATAGACTGGCCATCTTTTTGAATGTGCATAAGAGACAGCAAGTTCCTTCCCAGCTCAAGAAGATAGAGCACATCATGCAAAAGAAAATACGAGAGTCCAAGCAATTTAAGCCTAATGGTGCCAATTCCCGAAGGTTTGAAACTTGATTTATCTGCAAAATAGGCTATACCATCTACATTGAAATCTTCAAAGTCTCTTTGAAAGGTCATGTGGCATGTTGCACCTGTGTCAAGAAGCAAAAGAAGTGTTAAACAAATCTTCAATTACTCCAATATTGCAATGGGCAATAATATAATGAGCAGATTCAGGTGCTTTACCTTTTGCGAGATCTGACGTTTTACCTTTGTCTTCTTTCTAATCCTGCTTGTATTTGATCTTCTCCCATGGGATTTTGCATCTCTTTACTTCATGTGATCCATTCCTTCCACAACAGACATAGTGAAGATCAGATCTCTCACAATGATTGTGCCAACCCCCCTGCCTCTAAAATTCTTCTTTTCACATCCTATCTTACTGTCCTCTCCTCTAAAAGAATCATGTGATTGATTATTCCCTTTATGACCAAGGCACACAGTCTCTCCAGTGGACTAAGATGTATTCTTTCTTCTCGGCATGATTATTCAACTTAGAAAGCTAAAATACCAGACCATGATGAACTATTCAAAAGCCTGTAAAATAGCTACGATGATTACCAAGCTCGACAGTGAGATTAATCAAAAATTTGAACCACAAAATCTTCTAAATATGTAGCTTCTCTACTGATTATTAAACGTAAAACACAATTTTCAAAAACTACTTGAGAGTCGAGACTCTAAATGGCTCAAGACTCTGCGTAATGCCTCGAAGAAGCTATGCGAACTATAGCAACAACCACAACTGTTGAGACTTTATAAGTTTTATTATCACAAGGAGTGGTAAGAAACCACGTGGGAAATGTGCCATGCTATCTTTTAAATGGAATTCGATTCATTTTCAATTTACTAAATAAATTGACAAATAAGAAAAAACAGTTGTACAAATCAAGAATGTCCCTGTGACATTTTTGGCTTAAACTTCACCTCTCCGTCCTCTTCTTCTCTTCTTTTGCCTCTGCTCACACTCGACAATGTTACAGGAATCGAAAGTTGGACCTCCAAGTGGCCACCATGAGTTGAAATGTTTGCAAGAATAGGATCTATGTCGATTGGACTATATGTTCATTGTGTTTCTAGGTATGAGCTAGGGCTTGCAGCCGAGCAAATTGGGACAAAGCATCCATACTCTCCATCGCCCACAACTACAACAAACCATGCTACAATCTAGTGCCTCACATCTTCGCAATAATCTGAAAGTCTACATTCATGGTAGAAAGGCTTTTGCCACAAGAACACCGAGAGTTTCTAGAACAGAAATTGCACAGTAATCCTCTTCTAGCGGACTATTCTCATGGATTACAAGAAACAAATCTAAATCTCTCCCTCAACAAAGAGTTTGCAAGGAGAGCGAAGTTGTCTCTGAACACAAATCTCTAAGAGAGAAATTGATAGCCACACCTTCAAATCTTTCCAAGGTGATGGTACAACCAGAGGGAGAAGAAACGGCCAGGTCGGAAAACCCTAGGCAGGAAACAATGGCAAAGATGAAGGGAGTGAATGACAAAGATGAGGGGCGCAAGGAATAACCAAAGAGAGGTGTTTCTGCACGAGGAAGTGAATCATGGAGTTAAACCTGCTCTGATACCACTGTCAGGCTAGGTATGGGCAAAGGAATAATTAACTCCACACTTGATTGCTTTGCATTCACGTGAGACATTCATAAATACAACTTGAGATGACCTTTAGTTTCATCTTCCAAGAGGTTCGAATGATTCTTCCTATTCACCTACGACTCGTCAAAACATATATTTCTCCTAAATAATATTTACAAAGAACCTCAATCCCTCAAGATTAGGTACCTAACACCAGCAATCAAATTAAGGAAAAATTGGACAATTTTTTCTTGGAAACACATGGTACAGACATGTGAAACGGCCTTGAAACATGTTTCATTCATACGAAATGCATTTTGTACAGACTAAAACATGTTTCAAGCAGTGTTGCACGAAGCGGGAGTGGAGCAGGAGCGTTTTAGGGAGCGGGAGCGCCATTTTCTAAAAATCCTCAAGAGCAGAGCATCCTAAGAGCATATTATATATATATATATATATATATTCAAAAAAAAACATGTAGAAGGACAAATTAGCTGCAGAATATATGAAAACATGCATATTTGTGCTTGTAGATGAATACTACATTATTATGAAGTTAGAAATGCCATCCATAGTATATTAATGATTATATTGAAACTTTGAAAGAAAGCATTATGAATAAACAAGCAACAACATTTAAATGAGAAGCAATTTTCCACCATCGCTTATATTGGGATCCACATCATTAGTATCATCCTTCATCCTTTGCCTATTGTCTAGCCTTTGCTTCTACCTCGATTCCCTAGGGACATCAATCGACACCACCCAATTTTGATCAAACTACCTAATCCTAGCCTTAAAATATGGTAGAAAAATCTTAACATGCCTAATCAATGATTTTGGTTTGAGTGAAGGGGCCATGACAAAGGAGTTTAACAATCAACACCACCAACATTGGGGTACATAAAGGGCTTGGTGCTCTTGATTAAATGCTAATCACATACCCTCATACGTGATAGAATCCAAAGAAAATGTTGCAATCCCATCAATTCTGAAGTCCTAAAAATTGTTAAGTCTACTGAATCTTGAATGGGATATGAATTATTTTTTTTCTCCATATGAAGTCTGATGAGGTTGGAACCACTCTCAAACATCTTGAAACAATTAATGGTAATGTTAAAAACTTAAACGATAAAGGAAATGTCAACTTTTACTTTAAGAATTTAACATTACCATTAGGAAGCGACTTGGAAGCGCTCTCCCAAGCTCCGGGCTTGACCGTTGAGTTTTTCTTTTTCCTTTAATCCTCCATTGAAGTTGTGTTGACTCCATATGCCCAAGAATTTAAGATGGCACTAGTCTTTCTCTCATTGCAAGTGATTTAAACCCTAGTTTTAGCTCTCTCTCTCTCAACGTCTTGTGATAATTGTAGGATTGCATCTTCATTTGTCATCATCCCTAGCCTAACGCCTTGCATTTTTCATCCATTAGGGTTTATCATCTTGCATTCATTTGAAGCGGTTTTATGCTATTTTATTTCAGCAATCATTAGCCAATGGTTTGTTAGTCTCTTAGCTAGCATTTAGCATATCTTCCATTGCATTCTTACAAATTTTATGGCTGTTTATTTGCTGTTGTTATAAACTTGTTACATGCTGAAGTGTATCATCTTTTATTCAAGTTTTATTACAGCCTTTATTTTTTCTTTTGATAGCTAGTGTTCAATTTTCCTTGAAGCACCCCTCTTAAGCCACCTTGACCTTACCTTGAAGACCTTGACTTAGTGGTGGTACAATCAAGTAACAAAGATAGGGGGCCATAGACTTTCTTTGGCTTGCTATAGGATCCTTTGAGGTTGCTAGGAAAGCTTCCCTTGTGTTGGATCCCTTCACTAAACGGGGGAAGTACTTGCTTAGGTGACAGTGGTAATTACTTCCATATGTTACACTAGTCAAGCATTCTTGTGAAGACTTTGCACAAGTGCTAGATTTTTTTATAACAAGTCCAATACACTTTTCTTCCCCATACGTCCACTCTTAATACTACTTAATGCAAGGCCCAATGCCTACGTTCAAAGCTGCACAATGGATTCATTAAACTAATACAGCAAACATATTCAACGAGTGAATTCAATAACAGCAAGCTTAATACAAACATTTAATTGAGCAATTATGTCCAAACTCCACAGTGAACGCAATTCAATATACAACAAGTTTTAACACCACAAACTCTGCAATAGTCCCTTGTTAAATAAACAATGGGCAATACCCTTGGCCTGATTACATCTATGGGATGATTATAGTCCAGATTCTATCACTTCCACAACTTCTTCTAAAGAAAAACCAGGTCTTTGATGGGTAATTAGAATATGTTTTACTTATCTTTTCCACACTTCCTTGATAATCACTGATTTCAAAATGCACTCCTCATCATCCATCCAGGCCCATGGCTTCAACATTTCCTTGATAATACTCCCTTCTCAAAATGATCAATCATCGTCTTGTCCATGAAATCACAATACTTTGATATGTCCATCATCCTCATTACAGCTTGATTACAACTGATGAGATCTCCCATGGATCATAACCTTGGAGCTCTAATACCAATTGACAGAAATAAAGAACAATCAAGAAATGAGACCGAGAAAGAAAGTGGCAGAAAGGACCTGAGAACCAATCGATCATATTCACATAATGAAGTACATTATATATAGTACATTAATCAAAATATATTATACGATTTATATTCTGATAGAATTATCGAATATAAGATTTTTTTCTTGGAAAAAAAAACACCATGTAATGGTCAACCCTAACACATAACTAGGTACATAATACTCAAAATAAAGACCATATCCCAAAGTGTAAAGGTGGTCAAGGACTTGGGATTAGGAGCCAAAAGGCTAACAGTTGCAAATGATTGAAGAAGTTTAGTCATACTTCAGAGTCAAAGTTATCATGGTACTTGTCCAAAATTAGGCTGACAGGAATACTCTTTGAGTGAACTTGATTCCTGATTGGAAAAATAGTGTTCAAAGTTGCCTTACTTGACAAGTTGGAATTTGTTACAATATGCCAACAATTCAGGAATCTGAAGGTTTGTTTGTCTGAAAAATATCTCAAAAGTTAAAACCAATCATGAAATCACTAATAAAATTTTATTTTGATATAACTACTAGTATATTATAAGATGCAATAAAGTGTTTCCATGTGACCCAATTGCCTTTCAATAAGACAAGCATTTGAAATTTCACCTACTGTAATCTCAAGTTGCAAAACATTAAAAGTATATTATATAAAATCTGCTCTTCTTGTCAAATTGTTCATACAACAATACATTGACCACAATTCAAATAAATCAATTCAGGATGTAAAAAGCCAAAAATGATAGCAAAGTCTGAGGGTAATCATCAAACAACACTTGTTCACGTAATAATGTTCAAACCAATGTTTTAAAAACCGAAACCGGTACCGGAACCGGTCGAGGGTCCAACCTGAACCAGAACCGGAACCGGTAATAAACCGGTCGAACCGGTTTCAATGAACCGGTTTTTTAAAAAATACATAAAATATTTAAATTTTAACGAAAAAAATATAATTTTAAGATTTTAAATCATGTTTCCAAAGCATTAGAGACAATTAGAGACAACATATCCAAAGTATGCTCATGAATATATCAAAACGACACCAAGTGCAATACATATCTAGAGATCG
>SNQJ01S0036752.1:4939-50970 GCA_010110895.2 Picea sitchensis
AAAAAGAAAAGTTGAAGAACAATGACCTTGACTAAAATCAAGATAAAGAGGTCTGTAGGCCTTTGATGACCTTCACCAGGGTTTTTACTCAGTTGATGAGAAGAGAAACACAATGCATGGGTCTCAAACTCTAATCAACAAAACAAATCAGCAACAATAGTGAAGAAGGCTGCAAGATCCAACTAGTAAGATGTGTATTCTTCAAGCAAAAGACAGATGTCAAGGCTGAAAGGGAAGAAACACTGGCTCACAAGGTTACTCAGCAGAGAAGACACAGAGGCAAAACCCCAAAAAAAGGAATTCTGGAGGGTTTTTTGGTCCAAAGAGGGCTGGCGCTCTATTGCCAAAGGAAAAGAGTTTTATAGAACTTTGTGCAAGGCTATGGGGGAGCACTGGCGCTCTGTTAACACTAGGATAGGGGTGTCAGGGTCTAAAAACTCCCAGAAGTGTCCAAAAATAAAAAAATTGCAATCCAATTTCGACAATTATGTTGAGTGTGATGAGGTAAGGAGCCAATCAGCTCATGAAACCAATCAAAAGAGGATTGAATCAGGTTTGAAACAATCAAGGGATAGAACAAGGTCAATGAGGAGAAAATCAAAACAAGAAGTTTCGTTTTGAGGCTAATCTCCCCAGTGGAGTCGCCAGTTTCTATTGTAGGAAAATCTCCCTACGGACAGGTAGATCGCCTCTAAGAGCTTGACCTTAACTCTAGACATAAAATGCTTAACGTGGACACTAACTTCCTTTCAAATCTATCTAAGCTAACACATGGGAAGGAAGGATTACATAAGTACCTCTTTATCGATGTTTGTCCCTTCACGCTCCTAGTTGCGCTTCGATCCCTTTGCTTCTCGCTGGATCCTGTGGACAAAACAAGATACGACCACTTCCTACCCTATTGATATTAGCTTGAAAATAGATCTATCAATTAATGATAAGTTGATGTGACATTATACACAAACTAGAAAGAAATAGGCCAAGCGTGCCATATTGATGAGAATAATGACAACAGTACTTACAATCGTAGATGTGAATGCTACATCTTCGTCAGATCCTCTTCGTCTAACCCTTGCCTGAAAGATCCACAACCTGGACAACAACAACTTCATTGATCACTCTCCTTTGGCTGACTATGTTTTTTCTCCAAGATCATAAGTTTCATACTAGCAATTCTTCCCCCTTTCCACCATCATAGAGTCTGCTTATATAGGTTAAGAGGAGCTTAACCTCTTGACTTATCTTTAGAACAAGTTGGGAATTTCCTCCTCAGATCAGGGATCTCTTGATGAAACCAACAATTCGAACACAACTGCCTCCTAATCTCGAAAGATCCTCCCCTTATTCTCCTCAACGGGCCAACTACTGCCTCATATTAGGCAGCGCTCCCTTAGAAGGGGCATCAGAGCGTTGTAGCGCTCCCTGGTAAGCTATGGAGGGGCGTCAGCTCTCTCAAGATGAGAAACGCTCCTTCAGAGGGGGACAGGGGAGCATTATAACACTCCCTGAAGCCTTGTAGGGGAGCGTCAGTGCTCCTAGAGCTGATATAGAGGAGCGCTCCCTGTCAGAACCTCTGTTTCAGAGCTCTCTTAAGGTGTCAAGAGTTATTTGACTTCAGTAAACCAATTCTTCTTCTCCAAATCGAGCACATGAGATTTTTTGAGTGTCTCCTTAGTATCGTCATCATGGAAATATGCTCGAACATCATTTGCGAGACTTGTGACCAAGTTGCGACACTTGCGAAAGTTGTAAGGAAGATGCGACACTTACGACAATTGAGAGGAACATGAGACACTTATCCAGCTGAGTAATTTTGACGTGTAACATAAAGTGTTCTTCTACAGCATCTTCTCCCACAGCTCCTTCAGCCTCCATTTATTCACTCTCGGCCTCACAAATGTCACCTGCATCTGGTGCTCTTCTCTATGTAGTTTCCATGGAATCTAGCCTTGCATGAAGTATCCTCATTTTGTCCTCCATTGATGGATTCTCTATAGGTCTATCCCTACATATTCTTGGTGCATAGCACTGTTATAGGATAAATCAGTAAATGCGGACATAAACTAATCTCCCTAGATCCACCTGGATCTAGAACAAAACAGGACAGGACATGACGCTTTCCCTAAGTTACAATCATTGATCTAAGTGTCAAAGAAGGAATTGATGACTTACCTTTGAGATTTCTTCCTTATATCTTTGTTGTTCTGGCTTCTCTCCGGTGCTCTTGTGAAACTAGATCTGCAATGACACAAACCAGCCAGAGTGAAAGAAACTATGATATATTCAATGAAAACTTAAACATGCGATCAAGGAGTAATGTAATAAAATGAGAATGATTTTATGGCAATGAAACATACCACTATATTATATTGAATAAAAGTGGAAGATACAACCAAAATGCCTTGATGTTGGAAGTTCCCTTTTAGTGGTCCTTTGTCCCAACACACATATACATGTTCCAATATTTTCATGAAGATGATCTTCAAAAGCTTGATGATTGAATGCAGACCTCAAGCATCAACTGAAATAATATTCTTCACACAATCTCCAGCCTATTTTTCTAGCAATCCTTTGCTCAACTTTTCTTAATTATGCTTAACCTTTTCCATGAGAAGCCCATTATTATATAGGATAAGTTGAAGTGGTTAAAGGGATGAGGATAATTCCACCAGATCAGAGAAGTCAGTAAGATCGTAACCATACGGATGCCACCTCACATTCCATAAGATTCCCCTTCTAGAAACTTCTTAAACCTCTTTCCTCTTTTGGATCTCAAACACCGCCGCACCCTACCTATATAGCAACCTGTGAGAATCTCACAAGACAACTATAGAGCAGCCTGTGGAAATCATGGATTTTCGCACTATACACTATGGGTAGCCTGCGACATCCTTCAAAAAGGTAGTTTTGCAGGGGAGGAAAGCAATCACTTTTATCGGGAAAAATATGATTTTGAGGGTCTGATTACATGCTTGTAAAGTCATCATCAGAGTGACCAAAATAATGTGTAACATAATTCCCCCCAAAGTATGAGGTGGGAACTTGTGACAACCGAAATAATTTGTAAAATATGTTTGTGTGGGGAAAAATGAACACACCAATCAGGAACCTGCAAACAAGCAAGCATCTACACAATATGATGTCACATCTGAAGTAGGAATTCCCATGTTCAGAATACAAATGATTGAACTCGTAAGTGTAATTCATGGCCATTAATGATACAGTGTGGATCCATGTCATCAAAATGTTACATAGCCACCAGGAATACATTGTTAATCTATGTACGAGAAAAAAATCGGATACAAACATAGCCACGAGACATAAAAAGTGGATCTATGTGCAATACAAATCAACAATACTCCATCACAACCTGGACCATGAATGATGAGATCCAGGGTCTTCAAACATGTCATGTGTAAGTATGAATCTATCCATGTGATTATAGGTGTCAGAGTTGAACATGGTTAGAAACAACTTGATTACCGGTCATTAATGGAAACCGTTAACAAGTGTGAGGGAAATCACCATTGATGTCAATGACTTCCAAGGTATTGTAGTACAATCCAATGAATGTGAATGAATGAGATGAGGTCGAACATTTGATGGAATCTTTTGATTAGGGACCAATGATGTGAATCCACTATCAAGAGTTAAGAAACCTTCCATTAGGGCATGCAGGCTCTAAGGTACTAAATGATTTCTATGTCTCGTTCCTGGATAATGAATTGAAGTCAACAGGAAGAGACTTGTCATAGGAGGGCCTTGATGTATCCCCCATCAATGAAATGAAATAAGTAACAGATTTAGGATAGAGTAAAATATGAATATGATCTGAAACTAATACAGGAAAGGCCGACATGGTAGGAATTGACAACTATAGATGGCCAACTCAAGAGAGGGATTATTCAAAATTCTCTTGAACATATGGATGACACGACGACAGTATTGGCAGCATTGACTCAAAGATGACCCAATATATAAACTTGTAGAATTTAATAAGATTAAGGCAGCATTGACCTCAAGATGACCCAATATAAACTTGTATAAAGTCATATGAGAGACAAATGAATTTCCCAACCTAGATTCAAATGATGAAAAAGGGGTGTCATGTTCAAGAGAAACTCTTTTCTACCATCAACACGATAGAGACACATTTCTTTCCCAAATTTCCCCACCATTTCTAGATGAGTACTTCCTTTATTTTTACATACGCTTGAGGAGGATAACATATGCTTTCTAAATCTTGTTCATCCTTCGACGAGTCGAGTCCCTCGGAGTATTTTTAATGAAACCTATGAAGGATTGGTTCGGTCCCATGTGGGTCTTTCAATGTTTGTTTAATGAGTCCAAAGATAGAAAACTCGGGGGTTTTTCATGTTTATAGAGTCTGAAAAACACTTAAAGAGAACTCTCTCAATTCCTTTTTCGTAAAATAGTTTGACAGGACCGAAAAAGTGATAAACTATCGCCCATCGAACATTTTATTCAAATACTTTTATGAGCGTGAACACAACAAGGTCGCTTGACAATCTTTTCATTTTTATGGAGTGTGAAAAGAGCTTAAATGATACTCCATGTGTGTCGTTTTTCATGTTACCAAGATGAGTAAGAAAGGACGACAAAAGTATACTCAGTTGCATTCTCATAAATTTTCGAGCACAAGAACGAACGAAGAGTGAACTCGAGGTTTTACTAAAAATCCCTAAAAACTACTGATATGCATAACAAAGAGAAAACAAATTACGGAACAAACATCCATACTCTGTTAATTAGGACCCTAGTCTTCTTCTTGCAAGAAACAAGACACTCATGAGACTATTAGAATTGAGGATTTATAACCAAATACATTTATATAATATAAAATATTATGAAAAAAGGTAAAAAGTGAAATAAAAAATATAAATCAAGTAAATGTGGATATAAACTAATCTCCCTAGATCCACCTAGATCTAGAAAAAAACAGGGCAGGACATGACGCTTCCCTAAGTTACAATCATTGATCTAAGTGTCAAATAAGGAATTGATGACTTACCTTTGAGATCACTTCCTTATATCTTTGTTGTTCTGGATTCACTCCTGTGCTCTTGTGAAACCAGATTTGCAATGACACAAACCAACCAGAGTGAAAGCAACTATGATATATTCAATGAAAAATTAAACATGTGATCAAGGAGTCATGTAATAAAATGTGAATGATTTTATGGGAAAGAAACATGCCACTGTATTATATTGAATAAAAGTGGAAGATACAACCGAAATGCCTTGATGTTGCAAGTTCCCTTTTAGTGCTCCTTCGTCCCAGCACACACATATACTTATTCTAAGATTTGCATGAAGATGATCTTAAAAATCTTGATGATTGAATGCAAACCTCAACAATCAACTGAAATAATATTCTTCACACAATCTCCAACCTATTTTTCTAGCAATCCTTTTCTCATCTTTGCTTAATTGTTCTTAACCTTTTCGATGAGAAGCCCATTACTATATAGGATAAGCTAAAGTGGTTAAAGGGATGAGGATGATCCCACCAGATTAGATAAGTCAGTAGGATCGTAACCATACAAATGCCACCTCACATTCCAGAAGATTCCCCTTCTAGAAACTTCTTGAACCTCTTTCCTCTTTTGGATTTCAAACGTCGATGCAGCCTACCTATATAGAAGCCTGTGGAAATCCTGCAGGCCAACTATAGAGAAGCCTACATAAATCATGGATTCCTGCACTATACACTATGGGTAGCTTGTGATGTACTTCTAAAAAGTAGTCTTGCAAGGGAGGAAATAATTCACTTTTCTTAGGAAAAAGATGATTTTGAGGGCCTAATTACATGCTTGTAAAGTCATCATCAGAGTGACCAAAATAATGTGTAACAAGCGCTAATATTTCTTCACACAGAGCTTAAATTATGGCTCTAATACCACTTGACGCAAACCCTTTGCCTCTCCCAGGGTCTTCCCGACATCCCAGTCTAGGATTGATCTAATATGGAGTCAAATTGAATCTTAGGGTCACTGTTGAGCCCCAAAACTAGTTAATACAAGCCCCTTTTTTCTCTCTCTATAGGTTCAAGAAAACCCATGAGCGCTTTCCTTTGGCGCTTTTCCTTTTTTTTAAATTTGAGTAACAGGCACTAGCTCCCTTCGCTAAGCCCCTTTCCTCGTATGACCTCGAGCTATGACCCAGGGCTTAACCCAAAATACGCTAAGCCTTCAGTCTTCAGAATTTTAGATGCCAAGCACTTATCCAATCTCCTGAAGTGTCTGGTAGCCAAAGCTATGGATCAAGTGCCACGTGCCCTCCTTTAAATTGACAATCAGGGTGTGTTCCGTCT
Source organism: Picea sitchensis (assembly GCA_010110895.2). Taxonomy (NCBI): domain Eukaryota; kingdom Viridiplantae; phylum Streptophyta; class Pinopsida; order Pinales; family Pinaceae; genus Picea; species Picea sitchensis. Next base: position 11,274 of record SNQJ01S0036752.1, read on the forward strand.
TAACAGATTCAGATGACTCCTGGTCAACTCTCCCTCTGACTCTTTCTCTCAGAGAACTAAACCTCTAAATACACTATCTTGTGATGTGTGTCTGTGGAATTTCAATGGCCACGATTGAGTTTCACATTAGAGATTTGGGATTTTGTACTCCACTACATAGGATTTCCCCCGAAGTGTCTTTCTTTCGAAGCGAGGATATCGTGCTACATGCCCCCTCTGGATCCAATGGTCCATATCTACTTCACTCCTTTGGGACTTCTACGATCTCTCTCCTTGTACACCTTCAAACCTATGAATACATAGAGTGTCGAAGGTCTTAAGGGTTATCCTTCATGCAACTTCCCCAGATCTGACAATTGTCATCTCTCTGGTGATATCCCACTAGATCTCCATCGTAGGTTCTTCAAGCTCCTCCCTTCAAGGGATTATTTTTGCTATCCCTCCTGAGATTAACTTTTTGAGGTATATGAGACCTTTGTCTCCCCCCTGTGTGCTTCTTTTGAACTTAAAAATGTTCAGACTTAGAATTTTCTAAGTCTTTTCTCCTCGATGTTTATGGTTTCATCCCTCCTAAGATTGTTCCTTTAAGGTTTTAAATCCTTGGTTGTACTCCTTTCATCCTTGGAACCTCTACAACAATCAATTGTTCTCCTTCGGGAAAAACAGTCTCAGAACAAATTGCCCTGTGCACTCCATGTGTGGCCCTGTGATTTCTCTATACTACTGCTATCAAAGATTAAATGTTATCCCTCCTAAGCTTCTCTAAGTTAAACTTAACTCTGTCAACACACTCCTTGCAGACAATATGCAGTCCTTGCATGAGCTCTCATAAGAGAAACAATTGAAACTTATTCTAACTCCACAGATTCATGTATTTAACCAAAAAATGCATTCATAAGAACAAGAACAAGTATAAACAAAGAATTTAAATGAACATAAATCCTAACATTCATTCAAATAAAAATAGTAACAGCAACACCAAACATTTGGATTACAACTTCTCTGTTCCATCCATTCAAGTGATAATATTCATAGATACAGGTAGTCCTCCACTTCTCCTTCAACAACTTATACAATGTTCTTTGGCTCTCAACAACAATAGCTCTCTCTCTCTCTCTCATAAATTACAACTATCACAAATAAGAATTTGGCTTACTTTGGAAAATGATAGAAGCATATATACAAGAGGTGATTCATCGAGCATTTCCCCCCAACAACCAAAATGTTATCCTATCAGGATTTATGAATCCACCTACTAAGGACTAATAATTTAATAACATTTAAAAAGAAGATAAGGGTTGATGCACAACCTCTATACAATACATCCTTCACATTAAAGAGATATTGATCTGAGAGGATATTTGGGGATGGCTTCAACCTCCAATCATTAATTACATCTATTTTCATAAAATTTCAAATTCAAAAAGGTGTGCTCTCCTTTGTAGAATCCAAATTAGCTCCATATGTGTGTTGGTTGATGTGTTGTCCTACGGCCTATCCTCCTCTTTTAATGTTGATGTAGATGCTCCTGCATCATACTATCTCTCATGGGCTAAGCCTTGTCACTCTCTCAAAAAATAAAGTGCACAACATGGTCTCAAACCCGAATTTCTTGTTTTTTCTTCTACGACAGTCGATCAGTTGTTTATTCATGCATGTGAGCATAGTGGTGCTCTAGTCAAATATGATGGAATTTAGGGACTGAGCTACACAATGCATATGTGCACGTGAATCCTGATGAAGTGTTGGGGATCCCATGATCCGCCAAATGGTTTTTAAGAGACGTCCTTTTGGTATAAGTTTAACTTTTTTCTAGACCAACTGGACTAATCACGAAAAAGGAACACTCTAGCCCTAGTGACTAGAAGAGTTCTCCTTGGTATGATTTTATTCTTTTTCAGACCTTGGATACTAACTTTACGAAAAAAATCACTCTAGAGTCTTCTTTTAGTTTTTTTCAGACTCTCTAAATGTGAAAAACAACTAAGCTTACCTTCTCTGAGATCATAAAAATTCACATGGAAGGAGTCTTCTTGTGTCATTTTTTTCTCATTGCATGTCTCATCCTTGCATCTTTGGCCTAATGTCAGGTTCATGCTGCTATTACTGAAACTTTAAAAACATTCATTAGTTGCAAGCCTTGTATCTTTTTTTCCCTTGCGATCTGACACCTTGACCCTTTAAGGAATTTTCCCGAGTTTCCTTATCCAGCATATGTCTCCTTTCACTAAACATCAATATGTTACATGCACTTGGAACTAGTTTTCTTGTCCACGACACTCATTCCTCCTTTGTAACGTAGCATTCTTTTATTATATTTCAAGATCGTTAAAAATTTGAGAAAGAAAAAAAAATCAAATATTCCAAAAAGAGGCGACGAGATATATATTTTATTTTATCGGAAGCAAGATAATCGTCCTTGGAAAAAGCACATCCTTCCATTTTTTATGCAAGTATTGGGATCTAGTATGACCTTCAGAAGTTGTTATTTTTACATAGAGTTTTTGCCTCTTCCGTTTGGTTACTCTTCCAAACATATGGAGATTTTGTGGTACCTCCTGTATCACATAATTATGTCAATAATATGTTGTATGATTATCATTATTTTGTCGTGATTTTGTCCAAGGGAAGGTTTTTCCAACTCGAGTCAACCATTCTGTAGTTTACCTCTTGATTTTCATGCATCGGCCATCCCGAGTATCCAGTCAAGTTCAGATTTAGAATCAATGAAGTTCGGTACCTATTGCTCAAGATCCCTCCAGTATTTCCCCAATGACATGTCGAAGACCTCAGAGTATTTATTCTTACACTCCTATTTTACTCCTACCTGAGTTTTGAAGATATTGAATTTGTTTCTCAATCTATGAAGTTATCATCTCCAGTCACAAGCATTGATGTTTCACAAGGATGAATATCACATTGTATTTGTATATCTTCAGATTATTTTTAGATTTATATCTATTGTGTATTGTTTGCGGAAACACTTTGTATTTCCATACACATTATTCATGTAGCCATGATTGTTGTATATATGAAATGGATCTGTAGTGTAATTTATTGGTAGCCATGCTTATTTTATCCCGAGCATGGGTATGCCTGCTTCAGAGAGATCATCATTATTTTGCAGATGACACGCTCACGAACAATCATCTCGAGCTCGCACAAATTTGTTCCTTCCCACTGTGTAAAGATATTATAATGTATTTCAGCCATCGGTTTCTCTTATAACCTTACACATTAGGGGGCATATGTTATAGTCCAAAAATGACACCTCTATGCATCCAATAAATTGGCCCATACATTTGCATACTTTTCCAAAAATATTGTTGAGGTTTCCTTCTAAAAAAACATTTTTTGGATAATGTACACGCCCTGCTTCACTAATAGAATGTGTACACATGTGATTTGTATGATATTTATCCCACATACATACACTTTCTACATGCTAAGTATCCCGCGTTTACCTCCAAAAGCTGCAAAAAATATAAAATTACACGTATTTTTGTGCAGTTTACGGGTATGGAGGGTTTCCTAACCATTCTAACCCTTGTAGCTTGTCCCCAAAATAAATAACCATTTTTTTCTCATATAAAAGAGGTCTTGGGGAGTCATTTAGACATATGAACAAGAGAATAAGAAAAACTTTCCAAAATCCTTTCCCTCTCATTGCCCAAGTTTTGCATCTTGCTCTGAGTTTTAGCCTCAACTTTCCCTCTCAACCTTTCTCCCTATGCAAACCTTCCTTCTTCCCTTGATGGCATGTTGGTTGTGAAAATTTTATGTGGGATTGATGCACTTGGAGCCACGACAGAGGAGCCCAGACCTAGCTTGTAGAGCATTTTTCACAAGTAAGGGTTGTAACCTTTAATATTGACTTTGAATAAAAGAGATTTTCTTTGTCCCAAAACCCTCTCTGTACATGTTCTTGTCTATTTTAATCATTTAAATTTATATTTATGATTTTAAGTGATTACTAGAGATTGTATATGTTATTATTTTGTATTCTTAACCCCTTGTAGGACAACTTTGGGAGGATATTTGTGATCTAAGAGACAATAGTGAGTGGAAGAGGTCTACATCAACCATAAGGATTCAAGGTGCACTCATTAACCTTCTATTTTATCTTTTTCTTATCACTTAGTCTAGATTGTTTTGGGGGTATATTAGAGATAATTTAGTATTTTAAGGGAGTTATCTCTCTTCCTATTCCTTAGACCTAGTTTAGGGGGGATTTCCCCATAGCAGTTCTCACCCAAGTATTCTTGACTAGTTAATAATTACCCTAGATATAAAAAAACACAAAAAAGAGGAAGGATAAAGGCTCAAGGTAATGATTTTAATATGTGACAAGGATTGGGGGGGTGAGGGTAGATTAGTAGGAGCTAAAGTTTATTGTTTTCAGAAAACCCCTTAAAAATTTGTAAATATAAATAAAATAAAGGTAATGTGTAATGATCCAAATGATTAAAATATCACAATAAAACAGAAGTACACACCATGTATATAATGTGAGCATGGATCAAAACTCCAAGATAGATAAGTTATACAATAAATCCTTAAAGAATAGGAAAACCTCCTCCAAATACCCAATTACATTCATACCTCACTATTCCCATGTCCTCAATAATGAATACATTATCTCTATATATACCTATTAAAACCTACACATGAGGCCCCTTTAGTATGAATGTGGAGAAAAACTCCAAGATAGATAAGTTATACAATAACTCCTTAAATAATAGGAGAACCTCCTCCAAATACTCAATTAAATTCATACCTAACTATTCCCATGTCCTCAATAATGAATACATGATCTCTATATATACCTATTCACACCTACACATGAGGCCCCTTTACTATTAGGTCAACCTTGTTACATATATATTTACACATTAAATGTACATTAATCCCAATATATTCCCCCCTTAGGGTCATATAATACGCATTTAACCCTATATATGCCCCCCTTGGGTCATAACATAGTACCCTCTTAAAAAATATTTGTCCTCAAAGCTTTGCAATTAAAGGATTCACATGTGATGAAACCAAGTAATATGATTTTCTTATGTTACTTATTTCTTCTTTCCATTGATGATTATCCATCCATCCAAAATCAATTATTTTTGGATGTAATCCTTGGTGACCAATTGTTGCATAATTTTCTTTCCCTTGATTCCATGTATTTTTATTGAAGCTTCTCCAATTTGTATTAAATGTTGGTCTATGGTACTATCTTGTTGAATAATGGTTTTTTGATGCCTTGTTCCATGAATATTAAAAAGTACACTACAACAAATCCATGTGATTTTCTCCCTTTTTTGCTTCCAAAGATTGTTTTAGTTTATTTTTCTCCATTTTTTTGAAAACATCGGTGTTATTTATCAGGAGGGTGCTATTTCTGGAATATTTTGAATCGACCAAAACATGTAGGCATTAAATTAGGTGATAATAGTGTCGGAAATAGCATCAGATTTAGCGTCGGTAATAGAGACAGATTTAGCGTTAGATTTAGTGTTGAAAATAACACAGTGTTGGGTTTTAAGTGGATAGAGGCTTTGAGGATTATGGGATTTAGGGATTTGGGGTATAGGGATTAAGGGTTACTTGATTAGGGGTTAGGGTTTAAGGGATTAAGGGTCAAGAGCTAAGGGATTTAGCGTTTATGAGTTAGGTAGTTTAATGGTTAATGGCTTATGGATTATAGGATAGGGGATTAATTTTTAAGTGCTTAGGGCATAGGGGTTTATGGACTAATAGATTAGGTATTAGGGTTTAAGTGTTTAAGATTCAATGGATTAGGGGTTAAGGTATTTAGGGATTTTTTGTTAATGGATTAGTGATTAACTAAGGTTGAGGGCTTAAGGGTTTAGGGATTAAGGATTAAGGATTTAAGGGTCAATGGCTTAGGGGTTGGGGGATTTAGGGCTTTGTCGAAAATATCTTGAAATTTCATGGAATGTCTTCCAACATGCCCATCACCAATGTCATCCTCTGATGGCGCACAATGAGCAATAAATGGGGCCTATTATCCCCTATCCTAGGGATAACTAAGGAGATCATGTCTCATTGCCCACAAGTCCTATACATGGAATGTAGAGATCTAGACAACTTGAGCTTGGCCCTATAGGGCCCATATATTATTGAGTGCAACCCATCTATCAACAGAAGCAACATCCATCCCACCAGACTGAACCTGCAGTAGTAGTAGGTATTTCTCCATGAGGTAATGAGTCTGAGTATCATGGTATGTGTCACTCTGATTTTCAAAGAATTTGAATATGTTTCACTGAACTCTCCTTCATTTCATAATGTTTTATTGGAGATTATTCTCTTTAACTTGTTCATTCCTGGAAGGGTGAAAACATTCCCTAGTAAGTTGGTTCCCCTTTAGGATGAGTTTCCATTGGGTGGGTCTATGAAAGGTCATAGTCCATTCCTTCCATACTTACCAATTTTCATCGTTATTCCTCTCATCTTCCCATGCATTCATCGTTATTCATTTCCTTGTGGGAAGAAGGGTATAAAGGAACAAAGGGTAAAATTAGTTGGAAAGAGTTAAAATCCAAAGTGAAACATTTTAGATGTTTCTCCCAGGGATTCTTGAGACAAAAATAAAAGGATTCTCAGTAAGAAAAGGGGACCCATAAGATAAAAAAAAACTCAAGGAACTAGTTGGTGTATGGGAGGTCTCATCATGAGACGACCTATAAGGTCCATGGACATGTAGTGGTGTGACACTACCACCTATCTGGTCACCAAACTAGGGTAGTGGCTCATGGTGGCATAGCCAAGAGAAAGGGGGTCTCATCACGAGCCAAACTTCTCATTTCTGTGAAATGCTTGTGGATAATGTTGTCACCTCTAGTCACCATGCCAAGATAGTGTCCCCCATCATTTCCCTTGAAAAGGAAAAAGACAAAAATAAATAAGAATAAGAATAAAAGGAATTGAATGGGATAGGAAACAATGGAATCCATGATAAGGTGCAGCTCTCTCTCTACAAAGGCATCCACAGGAAAGACCTACATTTCCATGTTATCACTGCACCCTCTGCCCAAAACATTCCCCTACACCATTTCACACACTTACATGACCTATATTGACTATCACCTGGGAAACACCCCAAACTTGAGGAGGATTTGTTGGCGCAGAATTGATGAGACTAGGGTCCTTCTAAGGTTTCGAACAAAAGGTATCGAAGTAGTATAGAGCACTAGAATTTCATCTTCCTTGAAGGGAAGAAGTCTCACCTAAAGTGCAACAAAGACAAGGAAAATAGGGAATGGTAAGAAGAATGCTTAGAGAAATCCATACAATCTCATGATCTCTATTACTCTTGTGCAAGATAGATTAAACCTAGAACTGCCTGAACATTCCTAACTCAGATTAAAGAAAACAAAGTTGTGTTGCATTCATAAATAAACTATATCCAGTCAAGAAGATCTGAAATAAAGACAATATGAAGCAACATTCAAGATAATCTGAAGCTAAATAGACACAATAATTTCAAATTTTGGGTCTCTCTTTGTATTAACTTCATATGGTTCTTCTCAATTACATAATTCTACTCAGTTACAGACACAGCTCGGTCATGCTAGAGATTAACAACAAAACGCTATACTATTTAGAGAAAAGGTTATCCCAACCCTTTCTCTTTCAACATTACAATAGGACATGACATTGTTACAGCCTTCATCTTGCTCCAAAACCCAGACTCTATAACTCTAGCTAACATTTACCCAAAATGGACAATAGCATAGAACTATCTGAATTACATATCCATTTGAACAACCATATGAAGATAAACAACAACAACCTTTTTACAATAATATTCAAAATGTATATATAATCCAATTGGGATCTTCGGGTTTGAGACTTCAAATGATTTCATGTTCTTGTTTTGTTGTAACTTTTTTCTCCATGCAGGTGTTGCGTTGTCCTTATAGCCATTTTCGGTTTGTTTCTTTGTTCTGTTGTGAAACTCCTTTGCAACTTGTGAAACTTCTTTTTGACAAAAATTGGGACTGTATCATTCCTTGCGCAACTTCTAACAACACAAACGAAAGGCCCAAAAGGCTCTGACCAAAATCCTTGACTTATCCTCAAGTCAAGTCCTTGGTTCTTTTGTGGTCTCTGGATTTGGTTGTTGCTTTCCTTTTCCTTCTGTCTCTACTTTTCTCCTATTTTATGCTTGAATTTTTTCCTTTTCTTCTTCTTCAAATGAAAGGCACAACTCCGAGACCAATTCCAAGGCTCTCTTCCTTACTCCTTGGAAATTGACAACTTTATCCTACCACTTCATGGAAAGGAGAGAGGCTTCAACCACGAACTGTTGAGTTGTGTTTGTAATGCATCCCTTAGGCTTGGACATGACCATAGAGTTCCACTCTGATTCAAATGTATAATCTACCTGATGCATCTGCAAATAGGCTATCTAAATGAAAGGTCGAAACTCCCTTAGCTTTTTCTTAGCAACTGACTTTTCTTCAAATAAAGCATTTAGCTCGTTGTCTTCTTGTTGGATCTGGTCAAATTTCTCTTGCTTCTCTAGTGTATCCATGGTGATGGCAAATTTCTCATTGAAAGAATGGATATTCATGTGCAAGTCCTCTAGAGTCTAGTTGCATCATGAAATAATACACATCTAGTTGCTAACTTCTTGAAATATCTTCGTGCATTCTACAATTCATTTGTGTAAGGATTCTCTTGCGTTATTTCATTCGAGCATGACTCTTTCCATTTTCTCTTGAAGTTTCTGGGGTTTTTTTTCTACTTCTTGTTGACTCTCCTGCACATTTACTTCAAGTTTCTCTGTGCAAATGGCCAGCTTTGACCATGCTACCCGAAGTAGCTTGATCTGCTGCACAGGCTCACCTAATGCACTAGATTTGAGAAATTGGGGTGATTTCCTTTGGATTATTGACTAGTATTCTATAATATTTTTGTAGACCCTTTCCATTTTCTTAGCTTCCTCGATCTTTGCATACTCCTCCTGCAAAACGCTTTGAAAAACTCTACTTCTCGTTTGACCTACTGGAGCCTCTGCTCTAGTTGATCAGTTGAGGCTCTGATCATCGTTATTAACTATGTTGACAACCATTGAGTGAGGTCACTAGAAGAAGTAGGGGCCTCCCTGGGTACTCATACCTGCATTGGGAGTCCACTATTAATTGAGTGTTCCAATGATGTCTCCACCTCTTCCTCCCCTGTAGATGGACCTTGCAGTTGTTTCTCAAGTCTCATCCTTTCCGTTGATGGAAGGAATGGGTGTTAGGATATTTAGACACTTAGGAGTTAGTTAATATCTACTTGGTCTAATGTGTCGTAAGGTAAAAGTGTGTTTCTTAGAGTGTTTCTTTAGTATGCATTAGTATGCATTTGTAGTTAGGAAATCTGACAGTCATGATATGTTCTCGACATAGAGTGATCTGATGGTTCATTCTCTCCTCGATCTTAATGGCCATTGATCCATGTATTAACACCCGATTGGTCCATGATCTCTATTTAAAGAGAATGGAGGGTCATTTTCCGATGATCGATTGTGAGAAAATCTCTTTTAAAATCTCTTTGTAATCTTTTTCTTTTGCATTACTAAACTGCTCCAAGTGGTCGTGTTGGCTAGGGTCATGGATGTTTCCCCGTAGGGGTTTTACCACATGAAAACATCGGTGTATTGATCTTTGATCTATTTATGTGAGTGGTTACTGAAGGTTTTCATCCTCTATTGGAATACCTGTGTTGTTGAACATGGTATCAGAGTTTGTTTGAAGACCCACTCCTGTTCTAGATCGAGATCGTGAAGCCAAGTTGTCTCATCTCCATTTTCTATAATTTTCATACATTTCTGGGCAGAGAGGAATGTTCCATTGTTTCCATAGCACTTGTTTCATTCAGGAACAGTTTGCGTTTCACTCGAAAAGGTTTCTGTTTTCCCAAGATACGACCATTTTAGTCGTATCTAGAGGTATAAAGCTTGAATACACATTTTTTAAATTTTTGCAGAGTAGTATTTTGGTTTTATTCCAGTTTTGTATTATTCATTTCTGGGCTGCTACTCTTTTAGATCTGCATATTCTCTTTACCCCACGCCCTGTGCAATCTTGGAAAATCAAAAATAGATAGGAAAATGTGCATCTTTTGGGTAAGCTAACCGAGATCTAACCCTTGTTGTCATCAAGAAGCAAAATTTTTTTCTTGTGTGAAAAGAGTTTTTTTTAGCATGCTCTCCAAGGCCATCATCAACAACAACAACAACAAAAATCCTCCTTCTGAACATTACAATATGTTTTTATAGACCATTTGGTTAAAATTTTCCTTATTAAGTAAGAGGTCTTGAGTTCAAGTCTCTTTTTTGTTACCTTTTTTGAAAAAGTTCATGCTAAAATTGTAAAGTGTATTTCACTTCAAGTATAAAAGTGAATCACTATAATTAGCTTTAATATTTTATTTTAGAGTTATTTATTTTGCATGGAGCTTTTCTATTATAAAGTAACTTCATTGTAAAAGTGATCCCCACTTCTATTTATAAAAGTGGGTCACTTCATAAAGAAACTTACACTATCACGTGGTCATTTGGTTACTGTTTATGCCTTTTTTTAAAAAGGCATAACTCTCACATCCAAAGTTTGTTTTCAGTGTCATTTTTTTTTTAAACCGCATAAATTTTCGATCTCCTTCCATCCAGATCATTAGTTTCAATTTTAAATCCATATTATCTGCATATTTAATATGGATTCTACAAGTATTTTTTTTCTTACCAACACCAACTACTTCCAATGGAAATCTCATATGGAATATTTATTAAGAAGTAAAGGCTTGTACCGGATTACCTTGGGAAAGGAAAAAGAACCCACTGATGATGATAAGAAATCCAAATGGGATAATAGGAGTGACGAAGCATGTGGACTAATCAGAATGTCCATCTCTCCTTATTTAAGGTTCCACCTTAAAGAAATTGATGACCGCGAAGAATCTTGGGAAAAGATTGAATCTGTGTTTGGTAAACTCAATATTATTCGAGCACAACAGTTCAAAAATCAAGTACTGACCTTAAGTCCAAGTGATTTTTCTTGCCTTGGAGACTATCCAACTAAGTTTAAAACACTCAGAATTTTATGTGAAGAATGTAAGATAATAATGGAGGAAGAGCATTACATCTATCTTATTCTTTCTAAGATAGGTAGTGAATATTTTTTGTCTTTTTTTTTCTTATCTATCTTTTATGCCATGAGAGAGGCTCTAGGAAAGCTTATCAAAAACCCACTCTTGAGTCTTTGTGTTGCTTTGATTAGAGGAAGATAATCTTATTACAACTTGGAGTGATCAACACTCTGAGTACCTCCAACAAATCCTTGGTTTATCTTTTTGTTGGGAAACCCAAGTATCCCAAGAAGAAACATCCTACAGCTACAACAATAGCGACTGGGTCCCAAACACCTTTCCAGGACAAGCTAGGCTAATGGTGACAAAGGAGAGTAATATAAAAGTAAGAATACTAAAGGACATTGTAACTTTTGTGATAAAGATGGTCATGATGGTCTAAATGTTTCAAAGAGATAGCATGTTAGAAACTAGCATTGAAGAATCCAAGCATCAATGTTTATTCCTTCTTCTTCTTCTGGTTCTGCTTTCAACCTGGTTTTCTCCTTCAACCAGAGCTTCTAACACAACTACATTAAGGTGGATTATTGATTTGGGAGCATCTTATCCTTATGGCTGAGAGATGAAAGCCATATTTTCTTCTCCTAAATGAATGCATAACTTTGAGAAAATATTTATTGGTGATGATAGATCTCATAGTATTTGTTGGATCTAGAATAGTTCAAGTAGATAATGAAATTCATTTTCAATGATGTATTATGTGTTAGTATTTCTTGTAACATTCCTATCGATTATATCAAATTAACGTGGTGAAGGTAAAACCATAGAGTTTTCACCTAAACAAGTTGTAATAAAGGATTTAAAATATCATAAGCATGTTCTTGCAATTAGAATTTTTGATGATATTACCGGGTTGTATAAAGTTTTGACAACTTTGGGTCATCATCTTTTCATTAGTTTTTGTTTCTCATAGAGTGATGATGACTTGAGAAAACTTTGGCATGAGCATGTTGGTCATCCCTAAGCTATAAACTCATTGCAACAACTATGTAATCAACAGGATGGTATTTGGTCTTCCTCCTATTTCATCTGAGAGATGGTGTTTGTCGGTTGTGTTCTCGGCAAAACATCATCGGGCAGTTTGACAAATGTGCCTCTTGAAGCCTTGGGCCCTTGCAACTTGTTCCACAGTGATTTGTGTGGTCCATTTTCTTCTCCTTATTTTTATGGGTACAAACATTTTGCTTAAATTTCATTGATTATTTTCCGGGCGTGCTTGGTTTTACTTATTAAAAATTAAGAGCAAATTGTTTGATAAATTTTTTGGCCTAAAGGGGCCTTGTAGAAAAACAATCCTGGTATCAAGTTCAAATATTTAGAACATATAATGGAGGTGAATATGTGAGCAATAATTTTAAAAGTTACTGCACTACTGCAGGGCATCCAAATGCAGCACATTATTCCATATACACCCGACAAAATGGTGTTGCTGGAGAAAGAACCACACATTAAAAGAATGGATAATTGTATGCTCCAATCCTAGGGATTAAGTCTAAAGTGTTGGGTGGAAGAAATCAATTTTGAAAATTACATAGTCAATCACAATCCCACAAAGACTCTTAAAATATAACAGGAATTAAGATTGGACTAAACAAAACCAGATGTAAGTCACTTCCATGTATTTGGCGGTATAGCATGAAACCACATTCACGAGAAAGGAAAACATTGCATCCTAAGAGTGAGAAGTGTATATTTGTTGGTTATTATGAAGATGTCAGGTTATAGACTTCTTCAACCACATTGTAACAAATTATTATTGAAAGAGATGTTAAATTTGATGAAAATGTCTTGTCTTGTGAGCCTAATTCAACGTGTTATTTCTTTGGCTTGTGAGCCATATTCAATGTTTGTGTCTTCTTATGTTCCTATTATAGTTTCTTCTTGGGATGATGAAAGTGAGGATGAAAAATCCACCTCTGCTTGCACACCTTCCTCTAGATGAGTCTTTTGAACCTAAGCTACACCAGTTCCACCGCTTTCTAGATGGGTTCATTCAACACAAGAAGCAACTGGTGGTCTTATCAGTGATCCATGAAATCAATCGTCGAACCGTTTTCACAGTTCAGTGAGCCTCTTCTCTTTTGGCTCAAGTTTGAGACTCATGATCTAGAGACATTTGCAAAAACTTCAGGTCATCATATTGGGATGCAGCAATGATTGAAGAGTATCATTCTTTAATGGAAAATGATACTTGGGATCTTGCACCTCTTCAAAAAAGGAAGAAAATTATCATATATTAAATGGATTTCTGAACTAAGTATACATTAGATTAGAAGTGTTGAAATAAGGCTCGATTGGTTTCCAAAGGATTTTCCCAAGTTAATTGACTATAATGAAACCTTTGCCCCTGTAGCCAAAAGTAATTCCATCCACCTTATTTTTTCCTTTGTTGCCTCACATAAATGGAGGTCCATCGGATGGATGTTCATCGCCTTCTTGCATGGATATTTGCAGAAGAAATGTCATGAACAACCTCTTGGCTATGTCTAGAATGACTCTCATGCTTGTTTGTTTCCTTAAGAAATCTTTATATGGCCTTAAGAATCTCTCCAAACTTGGTATGCCAAAATGGACAACTATTGTGACAGAGTTCTCTAGGTTAATTATGATCTTATGTATATACCAGAGAAGTAGGAATCCATCTCATAATCACTTTTCCTTTATGTTTATAACCTTATCCTTACTTGGTAGTGACTCAAACTTTTAATCCATGTGAAAGCAGGCCTAAGAACAAATTTGAAATGACAAACTTAGGTTTTTGCACTATTTCCTTGACTAGGGGTTTGCAAATAATGAAGGAATTTTTCTTTACAAGTCTAAGTATGCTTATGACATTATTGCATTCCATGGATGATTGTAAAACCAATCTTCCCCTTCGGTCAGGTTAAACTTGCGCCACCTATAGCTTCTCACAGAGACAGTGCCACTGTCTGAATCAATTGGTTGGTGGCTTCTTATAATTTACTCCATGCAATAGCCTGAATGTTCCTTTGTTGTTGGTCTTGTTTCTCGGTATATACCGTTACCCATGAAGGCATTGGAAAAGAAACTAAAGGATGCTATAATCATGGTATAGTTTAGTTCAGGATACATTGATTCAGGGAGACTCCTTTATTGGTTGAACTTTTCAGTTCAGATTGGTTCAGGGGGAACTCCTTTATTGGTTGGTTTCACTGATTCAGATTGGGTTGGTTACCCTGATGATCGAAAGTCTACTGCAGGTTATGTTTTCAGCCTTGGTTTAGGACCTGTCACTTGGGCCTGTAAGAAACAACATGATTTTGCACTTTCTTCAGCAGAAGAAGAGTATCAATTAATGGTAAATGAAATTCAGGAAGCCTTGTGGCTTCGACATATCCATTCATAGTTTGGATTCGAGCAATAGCATCTGACCAACATTGGTGCGACAATCAAAGTGCCATCAATCTCACCAAAGACCCAGTTCAAAATCAACACAAAAAGCACATCGAGATACACATGCTCTTCATCAGAAAACCCATTCATGATCAAGTTATTGAAGTCCTCTTTTTCCCCACAGAAGATCAAGTTGCATACATTTTCACGAAGTCTCTTATAGAAGCGAAGTTTTCCAAACTTCGATCTATGTTAGGATTTCATGAAGTTTTCATTAAGGGGGAATAGGCTCTAATTCCTCCTTCCTTATCCTATTGTGTCAACATTGTAAATCCTTCAATCCTATCCCAAGTTTTTCTTAAGGGGGGATGTTAGGATATTTAGACGCTTAGGAGTTAGTTAATATATACTTGGTATAATGTGTCATTAGGTAAAAGTGTTTTTCTTAGTGTGTTTCTCTAGTATGCATTTGTAGTTAAGAAATCTGACAGTCACGATATGTTCCCAACATAGAGTGATCCGATGGTTCATACTCTCCTCGATATTAACATCCATTGATCCATGGCTTACCACCCGACTGATCCATGATATCTATTTAAAGAGCATGGAGGGTCATTTGTCGATGATCGATTGTGAGAAACTATCTTTTAAAATCTCTCTGTAATATTTTTATTTTTCATTAATAAAATGCTCCAAGTGGCCACATTGGCTAGGGCCATGGATGTTTCCCCGTAGGGGTTTTACCACGTGAAAACATCATATGTTGATCTTTGATCTGGTTATGTGAGTGGTTACTGAAGGTGTTCGTCCTCTGTTGGAATACCTATGTTTTCAAGCAATGCATGAATCTATGTTCTCGCCAAGCAGAGTTGCACCAACTGTGTGCATTGTTGTGGGTTCTAGATTACTAGCTCCAGTTTCTCTTCCAACAAAGTTTCACTCTGTCCTGATGTCATTTTAGGTTCCTTTAGAGCCTATGGTACTTCTCCCTATTTTTGGACCACAGTTTTTTTGGTTCCACTTCTTTGGACGACACTCTTAACATTGACTGTTGAGAGAGGGCGTTGAGTGTTTGGGACTTGCAGTATTGGCATAATTTAAGTCTCCTTCAAAGGTGGAGTGTCCTGAATTGACACAAATGGAACAATTTACTGGCTCAAGACTTCAGGGTTCAGGCCAGTGAGTTTTGGTACATGCTAGGGAAGTTCGGGGGGATCCAACTGCATGGGATTAGGTTCAATTATTTGGGGTTGGATGGTAATTTCTTGTGATGGAGATTGGGGTTGTCAGGGTGATGGGGGTTTTCAATGATGATGGTGGTGGATGAAGTGGTATCTGGTTCAGGGTCATTCTAGATATCAATTTTTTTGGGGGTCGCTCAAGTGGTTGCTTGAGTATGAGGTGTGGTCGATGAGATTGGCTGAGGATTCAGGATCTTCATCAGGGAGAGCCTTGTCCTAGGTTTCTTGACCAAAGGGTCTCTAATGAAAGAAACATTAAGGATGTCATTGACATATTTACCTATTAGCATAGATTTCTTCAGAAGGTGCAGGAACATGGGAAATGTCCTCTTCTTTTGTTCCAAAGGTTCTATCTCATCTTCCTCATTTGAGTACATATGCATCTGGACATCTTGAGTTTTCTCCTCTAGGCCTGAGCTTGACCCTAATCCTTCTTCCTGTCCCTTTTTCTTCAAGAGATCCACAGGTAGAAGGTATGCATCCCCAACTTGTGAAGGTTTCATTTCACTTCTGGCCATGACATTACTTCCTTGTCAAAGGCCTCCTCATCTAGGTAGAACGGCAACATCCGCGAGTGAAAGTATTCATATTTGACATGCCTAGGCCAAACAAAGTTATGGTGGCAATTCAACCCGAATGAAATATTCCTCATGTTCAGGTTGAACAACTCCTATGTTACGTACAACCTATGAGTTGCATCTAGTAGGTGGTTGTACCACTTCAAGAACATTTAGTTTTCAAATGTTGTTTTCTTCAAGTCTGACCTTGGGTGCCAAGGCTCTAACATATTTTCTAATCATCCTTTATCTGTTGGTGATAGTGGTCTTCCTAAGGGTGGTGGCCACTTCAGCAGGTATCCATAGGTGAAGGTGCCTCCCTTCTCCTAAGCTTCCTCACATGCTACCAGGAGTTCTTCAAGTAGGTAGCTACACCAATTGAATATCGCTCCATTGGCACAAAAATATGCCACTGACAGGGCATCCAACGTGCACTCGCCCTTATAATAAGACCTCATTACCTTACTAGAAATCACATAGCAAGTTGTTATGACCGTCTCTAGTAAAATGGATTCAATACTGGTTGTGCACCCCCCTCTTTGAGTATGAAATATTTCATACAGACTGGGTTCTCCCTTTTTCTTCCCATGTTTATTTGGGACTTGGAACCCTTTTGACACATAGTCACCTTCAATGGATAGTCCTGTGAGTTGATGGATATCATCTACATGAATTGGATATCGTCAAGCAAGCCATAGGCTCCTATCATGCACCCGATTGATAAGGAATTTGGTACACCGCGCAACCTCACTAATAGTGTTGAAAACTGAAAAGTCTCAAAGATTCATGATGTTGGAGTTGAAGAGATTGATAAACTCTTTCTTCGACATGAACTGTATCCCTCCCATATCATATAGATCCACATTCTAGAACATTTCAATGTTCATCTATGGGAATAATACCTATTCTATCAGGTTGAGGTCGAGGAGCTTCACTTGCTCAACCTTTCCTTTGAGGTCACCCATGACCTCAACCCAAGGATCACACAGCTCATCAAGAACTGCTTCTTTGGATATTGAAATTTGGCTTCCTGTAGCTCTCAGAATCATTGATCTGGATTGCTAAGAGACTTAGACTGACTGTATTGGGCTTCGGAGTCACGACTGAGAGAATTTTTCAAGTGTTATGATGGTTTAGAAATATCAAAAAAAAAATAGCAAACAATAAGTATTATGCTGAGTTCGCACAACCTTATACTCAGGCTAGCTGGCAGGCTCAGTCATTCCTCCTAAGGCCACTCATGACTAATCCTATAGAAACAACCTGGAGCTGAGTTGTTCGACATGACTGTTTAACGGGGTAAATCTATCGGGTGATTCTAGCATTTACTAAACAAGTGGACAGGGACATGGCTAGCCTCGGGCCTTACCATTTGAATAGTTGAGAATCCTGTCATGAATACCAAGGGAATATTCATGTATCACAACTTTATGGTTTAACATAGTTCTGACGGGTTACTGCAGCAATAATAAAGGCTATAACTATTGGGTATGTGTTATATTATTTGCATGTGTGTGTGTGGGCGCGTCAAATTCGACAACTGTGTATGACAATCCCAGATTAAGGGATTAGGGTTTTGGTAACTACTGAATACCTAAAACATTGTATATACTGTATGGTGAATGGTGAAATTAATACAATGAAGAGTTGAAAGGTGCAGCACCAAGGAAGGTTGGTTTTCTCTCGGTTAAGGGTTTCCAACATAAATCTTTGTGTACTATGTGTATGAGACATTGATTAATTTATGTTTTTCTTAAGAATCTATATGAATTTCTTTACTTCATGGGTTTAAAACTTACATGTGGTATCAGATCTCATTTTTGTCTTCAATGGGATGCCTTTGATGCAGAGGGTTTGGCTCGGTCTTGATAGATCAAGTTTATCTTGGGTATGTCATAAATCTGGGTTTAGTGGGAGCTTTTGCAGTGGTGATTTGAGTGTAGAAATAGGAATGGTGAGCTCTTCTAGAATCGAGATAGAGAATTTCAATGCTAAAAAAGTTGAGCTATGGAAGCTCAATATGGAGGACCTTCTTGTAGACAAATAACAATGGATTGTTGTGGATCTTGGTACACAACCTACTGGTACGCAATCTATTGGCACATAGTCTACTGGTACACAACCTACTAGTACACAAACTAATAGTACACCACCTACTAGTATGTCGAAGGAAGATTGGGAGAAGTTGGACAGAAGAGAAAGGAGTACTATTCGACTTTGCCTGAAGATTCGATGTTGTTGAATGTCTTGGGAGAATCTACAACCAAATAACTATGGGATAATTTAGGGAATTTTTATCAATCAAAGTCCTTGGTAAATAAGTTGTTTATTCAAAAAAAATTGTATCATCTTAGGATGGAAGATAGAGATTATATGAAAGAACATATAAATGCATTTAATAATTTGGTAATTTAACTGGTATCTCTTAATATTACGATTTCATAAGAAGATAAGTGTATTAATTTTTTATGTTTTTTTCCAAACTCTTGGGATAATATGGTTGTAGCAATTGGTAGTACCACTCAATCTACATTGAAGTATGAGGATGTAGTTGCATCCTTGTTATCTGAAGAGATGAGGTAGAAAAGCATGGATAGTCATAACACATATGATTTATTTATAAGAGGTCATGCCCAAGACACGAATCCTGGTAAGTCTTCGGGGGAGATATATAAATCTATAGATAGATCTAAGTCTCTAGGAAAATCTTTGAGGAAATGCTGGAATTTTGGTAAAAAAGGGAATTATAAGAAAGATTTCAAGTCTAAGAAGGTTGATAAACCAATTAATGGATCTGATAAGACCTCTTCCACAGAGGTGAAAACCTCCACTAAATAAGGAGGTGATGTTTACTTGACATCTACAAGTACACATGCAGACCATGGTGTATGGTAAATCAACTTAGGTGCGTTATATCATATGACTCCTCACAGGGAGTGGTTCTATGAATATGAAAAATATGATGGTGGTGATGTATTCCTATGAGATGACTCGACAACCAAAATAATGGGACATGGAAGGGTTAAGTTGTTTCTAAAATATGGAAGGATTAGAACTCTCCCTAGGGTTCTACACATTCCAAAACTAGCTAGGAGCCTAATATCTGTAAGCAAGTTGGATGATGCAGGAGTGGATACTATATTGGGAAAGGGAACTTGCAAGATGGTACGAGGAGAAATGGTGTTGATGAGGGGAGTTCGGTGTGGAACTCTATACAAGTTGTTGGGAAGAACTTATACTAATGGGTATAACAATTCTATTGTCCCTAAGCAGAGAAATAAAGAAGACAAGACCAATAATGTCCCTGGAAATAAGACCATGTTATGGCATCAAAGACTGTGGCATATAGGAGAAAAGGGCCTTCGAACACTACATGGTAAAGGTATGGTTGAAGGTATGTCTAATTTCACTCTGTATTAACATTTCTATGAGAATTTCATATATGGTAAACAAAATCGAGTAAGATTCCCATCTGGTGTGACAAGAGAAAAGGGGATATTAGAGTTGATACACAGTGATGTGTTTAGACCTATGCATGTTCCATCACTAGGTAAATCTATGTATTATGTTTCATTCATAAATGATTTCTCAAGGAACACATGGATTTATTTTCTTAGAAATAAATCTAAGGTATTTGATAAATTTAAAGAATTTAAGGCTCTGGTAGAAAATTAGACAGAGAAGAAAATAAAGGTATTGAGGAAAAATAATGGTGGAGAATTATACGGAAATGAATTCAAATAATTTTGTAAGATGTGTGGTATAGAAAGACCGAAGATTACTCCATACACACCTAAGAAAAATGGAGCTGCAGAAAGGATGAACATGACATTGATGGAAAAATCAAGGAGCATGCTTAGTGGTGTTGATTTAGGACATGAATTATGGGTAGAGGCAGTGGGTACAACATGTTACCTGGTCAATCGATCACCCTCATCAATGTTGGATGATAAAAATCCACATGAGGTATGGTCTGGTAAGGAACCCTCTCTTGAACATCTCAGAGTGTTTGGGTATGATGCTTATGTACATCTTCCAAAGGAACATAGGAGTAAGTTGGATAATAAAGTGAAGAAGTGTATATTTATGGGTTATAAAGATGGTGGGAAAGGTTATAAGATTTGGAACCCATAAACTAAAAATATTGTTTACAGTCGAGATGTTTTTTTTAGAGATGTGAAAGATTTTTCCAAACAGGAACACCTACCAAGCCAAGAGGAACTTGAGAAAATAGAGTTTGAGTTGGATGATGCAAAATATTAATCATCTGAAGAAGATGAAGCAGAAGAAGAAGAACCTCATACCCCAGTATGGATGATATCAGTGAGGGAAAGAAGGAAACCAAAAAGGTATATTCCACCTGATTTTCATTCTAAATTTTCTTTATCTATTACTGATGATGATCCCAGAACTGTCAGGGAAGAAGTGAATTCAGAGGATAGTAAAATATGGAAGAAGGCCATGGTTGAAGAAATGGATTTCTTGGATAAGAATGAGGCATGGGATATAGTTGAGTTTCCAACTGGAAGAAAATATGTTGGTAGAAAATGGTTTTTTAAGAAGAAGTTTAATGCAGAAGGAAGAGTGGAGAAATACAAAGCTTGGTTAGTAGAAAAAGGTTATTCCGAGGTAGAGGGAATTGAATTTGGTAATATTTTTTCTCTTGTTTCCATGTTAACTTCTAATAGATTTATTTTATCTATTGTTGTTAATTTTGATCTTGAAGTGGAACAGATGGATGTGAAGACAACATTCATACATGGGGATCTAGAAGAATAAATCTACATGAAGCATCCAGAAGGATTTGTAGTGAAGGGAAAGAAAGAGTTGGTATGTAAGATAAAGAAGTCACTATATGGTCTGAAGAAATCACCTAGGATGTGGTACCAAAAGTTTGACACATACATCCTTGGATTGGGATTTGTTAGAAGCAGGGCTAATCACTATGTATATTCCAAATAGGTTGGTAATCACTTCATTTATGTAGTGTTGTATGTTGATGGCATGTTGTTGGTAGGAAATAACATGGATGTTATCAAGGAGGTGAAATCGCAGCTATCCCCCAAATTTGACATGAAGGATATTGGTGTTGCTAACTTCATTCTGGGAATGGAGATTAAAAGAGATCGTGCAAACATGAAACTCTGGTTGAATCAGAGAAAATATGTTGAGATGATATTGTATAGGTTTAATATGCATGGAAGTAAACCGGTCAAGGTTCTTATTCCTATAGGGTGTAAATTTATTTACAGTCAGTGTCCCGAGACATAGGAAGAAGAAGATGACATGTCACATGTTTTGTATGCCAGTCACCGGTTGGCGGTTTGATGTATACAATGGTTTTGACATATAGTACATTACATGTAATTAGGAGGTTTTAGTGGGTATATGTCAAAACCAAAGAAGGAGCATTGGAAAATAGTAAAAAGGGTTTTTTAGTTATTTGTGTGGCACTACTATTTATGAATTGTGCTATAAAGGAATACCAATATTGGACAAAGTGGTGTACATACATGGTTTTGTTGATGTAGACTAGGCTAGATATTTGTATGCATTAGAAGATCTACAAGTGGGTATAACAACCCTATTTGGAGGATAAATCGGTTGGATGAGAAAAACATAGGCTATAATTTAAGCCTCCACTACATAAGTTGAATACATAAATCCCACTCATGAAAGAAAGGAAGCAATATGGTTATAGAGATTTTGTTTAGGTATTGGGACATTTTAAAAAGTAGTGAGATTAGATTGTGACGGTCAAAGTGCAATCTTCACGGCAAAAGAACACTGATTATCATTCGAAGAAAAATCATATTGATTTTCAATATCACTTTGTGAGAGACATGGTTTAAGAAAGGAAGGTATTCTTTGGAAAAGTTAACACTTTTGAAAGAATGTTAAATTCATTGAAAAGAAATTTTGTAGTACGAGGAGAAGTGTATACTCACAGTGTAGATTAAAAATGGGCATTTCTACCCTAGATTGATTATTGACTATGTAATCCTATGAACCCATATATGCAAAGAAAAAAACAAGAATTGGAGATTGTTGGGTATGTTTTATATTCTTTGCATGTGTGTGTGGAAGTGCATCAGATTTAAACTACATCTAACAATACCAACCTACCATTTTTCCCTTTGTGTCATGTGCAGGAAACTTTCCAAAGGGGCGGTTTTCCACCCACAGCACAGTTGCCTACAGCGATTCAGCTACAGGTGGTAGGCGGTACAGGGAGTTTGAGGCTGATGCCACGAGAAATTTTGTTTTAGGCATTTTTTTTTTCTATTTTAGCCCAGTTTTGCATTTTTAGCGGTTTCCTAAATTATCTGGGATTAAAGGAGTTAGGGTTTTGAAGTAGCTCACAGAAACCAAACTAAAATGTTGTATATATTTTATAGTGAATGGTGAAATTAATAAAATGAAGAGTTGAAGGTCTGACACCAAGGAGGCTAGTTTTTTCTCATGGTTAAGGGTTTCCGACATAAATATTTGTGTACTATGTGTATGAGCCATTGATTAATTTATGTTTTCTTAAGAATCTATATGCATTTATTTAATTCACATGTTTAAACTTTTACAATAGCTGGATAGGGTGTGTATAGCATGGACTCGGATTGCGTTTGAATTTGCTCTTCCTTCGACCACAATGGGGTCCCCATCATATTTAATGACTAAATTTAATGTACTCGTGGCTCCTCTGATCTGGTGCTGTTGAGTAATTAGTTCTACACCAAAGTAATGATTATACTAAAAAAATGAAATACATTAATAGGTAGGCAACAATGCTGCCGACTTTATTAACTAGATTTAAATAAATTATAGAAATTCAAACATAACTATTATACATTCTCCTTTAGACTAGATAAACAGTCCTTTAGCTCATTTCTGAGACATATAGGGTTTCAGGCAAGCGCCATTCACCGATATTGGCTGAAGTATACCATCTAGTTGCTCTAGTCTGACTAGGCCAAAGTGCCAAACCTCTACAACTATGAATGGGCCCAACCAATGCATGTGCAACTTGCTTGGATGTTTTTTGTATCGACTTTCATAAAGTAGGACATATCTCCTTGTGCAAATGTATTGACCTTAATATTCCTGTCGTGTTAGGACTTTTGCCTAGTTTCTCAGCTGTTTGATGAAATTATGCTAAAAAATTGGTCTCATCAAGTTCCTACAACTCTATAACCCTCTATGAAACTGATCCATCCTCTGACATATGTGTAGCTTGTGTGATGTATAGACTTGGGGTAATGAATTCTATAGGCACCACAACCTATTTCCCATAGACTAGCTAAAATGGAGTATACTTGTGAATTTTCTTCATGTTCGTCCTATAATCCCACAAAACTATCGGGACTCTATCATCCCAATCTTCCTTGTTTTCACAACAAACCTTCATCAAACCTCTTTCGAAATCACTTATTATAACACCTCCATGTCTTGGCTTTGCATATGGTAAGGGATGCTTTTATGATGTTGAATTAAGAACTTTGTTGTAAGCTTTGTTATTGTACTCTTGATAAAATGACCACCACGTCACTATTGAGAATCCTGGGACATCCAAACCAAGTGATAATTCTTTCAAAGATAAACTTGGAAGTAATATCGGTCAAACAATCCCGAGAAAATGTTTTCTCAACCCATCATGTCAGGTAGTTGGTTTCGGTGAGAATAGAACTGGCGCCGGAGGTGTAATTATGGGGTTGATGGGTCCAATAAAATCAACCACCCACTTCTCAAATGATTGAAAATCTCGAACTGGCTGAAGAGGCAATTCATCTCATCATGATGGCTTACTTACTCTGAAAAAGTCACAAGCTCTAGCATACTCCTTCACATATTTGAAGAGCATGGCCCACCATAATCCATATTGGAGAACTTTTTGCGTAGTGGCATTTCCTCTTACATGGCCTCCCACAACTCCATTTGTGGCACTCCCACAGGATGTATTTTCTTTCATGGTCCAAAACACACCTCCTAAGGATACTATCTAGACCAAACTTATACAATTTCCCCACAATAAATTGATAGTTCACTGCTCAAACCACCATATAGTGTTTTTGAGTTGCGGAGTATGTTTCTAGGAAGGCCCATGTACTCAAGAAAGCTATGTATTCTAGGTATTCTTGTACTACCTCAACTCGGAACAGGTCTACATCTAGGAGTTGATAATCAGTACTTTGCTATGCCATACTCCCTTGACTCCAATATGGACAAGTGATTGGGACCCACGTTGTATCTTCGGGTTTGATGATCACCTCAAATGAAAATTACTGAAATAGTAACAAACATTGATAAGTTCTTCCTTCCAAGAAGAGGCTTGTTAACTAGATATTTTAGCAGAAAAATTATTGATAAAAATTTAAAATGAGAGCCTAACAAATAATGTTTAAATCTATGTAGAGCATAAATCATATCCAAACGCTCCTTTTCTGTGGTTGTATAGTTTTGTTTCGCTTACGATAGTTTCCTACTAGCAAAATAGATGGGATGATCTGTATTTCCATCTCTTGGTTGTGCTAAGATGGATCCCAAGAAAATATCTGATGCATCCAAATGCACATGAAATTCATTTTTCCCAATTTGGAAATATAAAAATAGGTGTTGTGTTGAGATTTTCCTTCAAGATGTTAAACGCTCGATCACACTCTGGTGTCCACTTGAACCATTCATACTTCTTTAGTAGATTTTACAGGGGTGTGGTAATATTTGCATACCGATGAACTTGCAATAGTACCATGTGTGCCCCAACGTGGAGCACAATTGTTTAGTGCTCACAGGTAGTGGCATATTCAAAATGATTGCAACTTTGGAGGAATCTACCAGCACTCCTTCTCAGCATACTATGTGGCATAACATATTTCCACGCGACACACAAAAGATACACTACGAGGTTCAAAGATATCTGTAGTTCCCTGAATCGATCAAACATCAACCCTAGTAGCGCTACATGTTCTTTCAACAAACTATACATCATCCCATAATCCATATAAACTTCTATAAATTTGTGAATAAATTCTCCCGAGAAAGATGTTATTGTCAGAGATTAAACTACATGTGTGTTCTTTAGACCGAAGGGTGTCACATTATATGCAAATGAACCCCATTATGTTATGAATGTGGTATTCATTTTTTCTTCCTCGGTAATTATCACTTGTTGATACTAAAAAATCCATTAAATGAAGGTAAAACTCTTTCCCATAGCTTTGTTCTAGCACCTAAATTCGGTAGAAGTTGTGGGAAAAGGGTCATGCACATAGACATAAATAAGGCTTCTATAGTCTACACATACCATAATATCCTATGTGCCTTTTATTTCTCTCTGTATTACTATGGGGATAACCCATTCTGCTTCTTCAATTGGAAAAATTAGTCCGACCTCAAGCATCTTGTCTATTAAAATAAGTCCAGCCTCAAGCATCTTGTCTATTTCCCTCTTAACCTTCTCTTTCACCTTGGGGTTAAGACAATATGGTATATCCCTTATAGGTTTTGATCTTGTTTTTAGTTCAATTTTCATCTCTCCAATAGATCCTTTTATCCCTTTTAGATTTGAGAATGTCTTTGGGAATAAGTCCTCATACTCCCGCAACATGATATGTATTTATTGGCTAGTTTTCTCATCCTAGTAATTTCCTACGACAATTATATTGGGTTGCTTAGTAGTTCCTATGTTGAATTTTCACAACTTCAATGGATGGTTATAAGATCTATCAGTTTGTCTGGGTAGCGTTTTCTGTATTTCTCTACTTCCTTCTATTTCCTTAATGGATAATTTTCTCAGTTCTTCTAAATCATCAGGGTTTTCCAAATCCTTCTCGATTTTATAACATTCTATGTGTGTCTTGTCTTAGTCCAAGTGAAGGTTAGAATAAATCACTTGACTATGATTGTCACATACAACTGGGTATTATTTCCATTTACAAACATTGGTAAAAAGAATTTCTTTAATTCTTTGCAAGACTATCTTAAGCTCGGGGTACTTACTTGTGAAAGAGAAGTCCTTGCAAAATTGGTCTGCTAAAGTTTTCCAACTGTTGGTTTGCCTTCTGGTCTCTTCATGAATGTACTAGGATTTTGGTATCATACCTACTGAATGGGTAAATAACTGAACCCATAAGTGAGATGGTACTTACACAACTTTCCACTATCTTATGCAATGTTCGATATGTGTTTTAGGATCATACTGTCCATTGAACAGTTGTGCAACTTGAAAATCCATGTACATATCTGATTTTAGTTGCTCCTTATCTTGAAATATACATTGGATAGCATGCTTCACATCCTCTCAGTTCCTAATTACTTCTTTGTGACTAACCCACCACCTGGAAAGGGTGTCTTCCAACGCTAAGTCTAGAACTACGATTCTCTGATGTTCTGCTATCTTTTCTTCCATGCTAACCAGAAAATTGCCAAGGTCTGATGTACCATTGTATGTCATATTGTAAAGAACCAATCTGGTTCTTACGACAGACATCCATCATAAATGGAATAAATAACTGTAATTCATTATGGACAAGAAAATATATTGAATAAGAATGTATATAATGAGATAAAATAGATAATATATGATAAATATATGTACAATGAGAGTGCCAAATATATAGAGGACATAAAGGAACATATGGTGACCATCCATGAAAGGATGCGTCCCTTATATAATTAATAAATAATAATAATAATAATTATTATTATTATTATTATTTATGATTATTATCACTTAATATTTATATATGTTACATTGCCTTCCCCTTAAAAATTATTTGTCCTCAAAGCATGATTAGAGAAGGACCTATCTCTTGTTCTAACTCGAACTGACTTCTCATGATCTTTTGTTTTGTAATTGTGACACTTGAATAAACAAAACGATATAATTTTCGAATTCTTGAAGTCATATGTTGTATATTTTTGAAAGTGATCCATCCCAAATCTACTTTCAATGGAATTGTTTGATGATTGATTGTTTGGATATGATTTCTTATTTTAGGCTTCCATAGAAGTTGTCGATTTTGTCTTCGTTCTTTTTCAATGTTGTAGTTTAGTTGTTGGTAAGAAGAAAATTGTTTAGATTCAGGTGCCTTATATTCACATAGATCGCAATTAGCTTGTTCTAACTTCTGATCCATTTGCTTCTTATATTTTGCCTCATTTATTTGTACCAATAAATTTTGCTTATGTTTTTTTAAATAAGAAATGTCTTTGTCTTTTTCCTTGAAGATTTTGTTTTTGTCTCTCTTCTTGGTTTTTTATCATTTGCTCCAACCCAACTTGAAATTGTAAATGTCTGTTGTGTTGTTGATAATGGATTAGTTGGTTCTGTAATTCTTTTATTTTCACTTCTCAATGTGTGTCACCTTGATTTTCTACTGAAGTAAAAATATTTTTACAATATGGACAAGGGTGAGTTCCATTCATAAGGCCCCTTTCATACTCTTCCTATTTTGAGCAATAGGGACATTTTGTACTAAATGTTTTCTTTTTAGATGTCATAGTTCACTTCTTATTTTTTTTAATAAATGATAAATGTATGAATTTGAAGAACCCACTTTTAAAAAAATACACTTTTCACTTCTTATTTGATTAAATCCTTTAACTTTCCTCGTCTTTTTTGTGGATATCTCTAACTTGAAAATATTTGATATGATGCCCTCTCTTCTTACTTTTCCTATATGAATATCATTTACAAAAGTTAATTGGGCACATTATAATTTTTCTAAAATATCTTTTGACTTTTATTGAATTTATATTACTCCAAAAGACTTAGGTTAGTGACTTTTTATTTTTCCTTCGACCCCACCACATGTATATAGAAAGATGTAAAAAGTTACCACTGTAAATTCTTTTTTTATATGGTATGGAAATACCATGGGCCAATGGTTTACCAAAACCATGGGCTTGTAAACCACCAACAATAAAATCAAAATTTACTCTTCCTTCTTCTTTGGAACCTTTTCTTTTAAACTGTCTTTTCTTTTTTTATTATTTATTTTTCTTTCTTTTTTTTCCTTTATTTATTTTTCTTCTTCTTGATATCTGGTAATAACTTATAATTTCTTGCAACTGAAAGATTAATTCTTCAATGGTAATTTTTTTATGATGTTTTTTTTTTCCTTTTAATGAAAAAATTCCCTCACATGGTCAAGACCTGGATAAATTAGAGAAACTCTAATTTTTGTTTTGTATGAGGCTACAAGCCTGTATGGCCAATGGCTAGGATAAACAAAAAATCTCTGATACCAATGTAAATAACCAATCTGGTTCTTAGGATGAACATCCATCATAAATGGAATAAATAATTGTAATCCATACTGGAAAAGAAAATATATTGAATAAGAATGTATATAATGAGATAAAATAGATAAATATGATGAATAGATGTAGAATGAGAGTGCCAAATATATAGAGAACCTAAAGGAACATATGGTGACCATCCATGAAAGGATGCATCCCTTATACAATTAATAACTATTTATTATCATTAATATTTATGATTATGATCACTTAATATTTATATATGTTACACCAATTTTTTGTGACCTCGATTTCGACCTATCGCGTTGCTCTAACAGTTGCGCAATGTCTTGAATATATTCCATACATAACATGTTTCCAAATGTCAAATGTTAGTTCTGAATCTCAATCCACTGATTGTATGCTCCTCCAACTTATTGATCCATCGGCTGTAGGATTGATGTAGTCTTCTCTCATTCCTGTTGTTATGGTGTATAACCGATTTAGATCCTCTCCTTCCATATTGTTGTTTGTTGGCTCCTTGTATCGAAGGCCTACATATGGATCCAAGGGATGAACTAATTTTATTTCGTCTGCTTCAAATTTCATAGTATCCCTCTTCAGGTTGATAACAACATAGTTATCATAATCCCAATCAATACCAAGTAGTGAAGGATAAGGGTCCTTATCCCCCATGATTTTGATCACCTCAAAATTAGCTATAGTTTTTACTCCCGCAACATCTATCTCCACATTCTCCATCTTTCCTATTTGGAAAATACAATATTTATTGGACATTCTCAATTGGAATGGGGAATATGTAAATTGTGGTTTCCCTAAATCTTCCCAAGTCTTTTTAGGAAATATTTTAACATTAGATCCTAGATCTAACATAACATCCTTGATATCAAACTCATCTAGCTAGGCTGTCAGTCTAAACTCTTTCCCAGTCTATATTTTCCTTCTTTGCACTCTCTGAGTGTTCTTCTCAGGAATACTAGTCATTATTATAGATTATGTGGATTCCTCCATTCCTAGGACTAGATACAGAGCATTGCGCAGCTTCTCTGTCAATTGGTCATTCCCAAGAATATCAAAAAATAACTGAAACAAAAGGTTGACTACATTTTGCAACTTCTCAGGTTGTCTCATTGGGATTACGAGGTGTAGGGGGTGACGTAGGGAATTGTACAGTCTTAGGATAAATGGTGGGTTGAGGGGTGTTTTCTTATATTTCAGGGCCAGGGGTACTCTTGAATACTTCTATTCCATTTTTAAAGAATAAATTATGTTTCACAGGGTCATACATGTCCTCCTTGGGCACTGCTTTTTAGATCTTAGGCATATTATCAGCATCTACGCCAGTCTTTGCTCCTCCTCGAGTAATGATATTAATATTGGATAGTTTTCCCTTAAATTCCCTCTTTATCTCTGAGGCAATGAAGTTGGATCCTCGTTAATGTGCATGATCTTCTCATTTCGTAATTATCTATGGGAAGTCTTTAGTTGGATGTCCATTGGTTCTGCAATGTGAGCACCATGGTCGTCTCGATTGAGGACAATCCCTATCCATGTGATATTTCTCATCATAGTTGTAGCATATACATGGTCCTCTTCCCCCAGTTATTCCTCCTCTAAAGTCTCCTCTAACCCCACCTCCTCGACCTCTTCCTTGTCCTTGAGAGGTTTCATTCACCCTGAATGATGTTCGATCCAATCTGTCTGCAAGTGCATCCAATGCTCTACATTGATTCATAACATGTGTGGTAGATGCAAAGAACTCACAATGCAAAGTATTTGGTACGGTATAATACTTTTGGATAATAGGGCATTGCCTTGGTGCATGCCCATGAATTCGACAGATCTCACAATACTCAGCTGACTGTGATGCTTGATTTATTGGAAAGACATGATACAGGGTTGGGGTATGGAATGGTAAATTCACATATACATTCTCAAATCCTCCTGTGGGTCCTAATGAGGGTCCCATCATATTGTGAGTATCTCCCATTCCCCTTATACATGGACATTCATTCGCCTAATTCCCCTCTATGTAGTATTCGGTACACCAGACTTGAGGTCGTCCTGGTCTGGGTATCGTCAATTCTTGAATCTTCTCTGTCGGTGTCGATATTTTTCCTTGTAGTTGTGCCAAATTTTCATATGATGGGGGTCTATTCACCCTTAGGCTCCCTGGATATCCTTCCATAGATTCAATCTTCATTGATTGTTCCATGGAATCTATCAAGGAGGTTATCCGTTGTTGTGTTAACGAAATTCGTGTCAAAGGTAGAAATCCTTGGATATACCATTCTCTCTGGTGAACTTCATGAATTGGATGTGCTATCCTCCCAATGACATCTTTAAACTTCTGACTATATTCCCAAGTCGATTGTCCTTCCCTCTATTGAATTGTGTGCAAATCAGATAGAGTTTGTTGTTCTGACTGAGGTAGCTTAAACTCTTCTATGAATTTTGTCTGAACTTGGCCAAGTGTGAATGCTTGTCCTTGCACTCCTCCTGGATCAATAGACTTCATGTACCATTTGAGAGAACGACATCTCAAGGTAGTATGGAATTTAGCTAGTTTATTTGCATCTAGAGTCCCTTTGGACCTCCAAATTGCTTCTCACAGAAACCAATTTTGCTCAACATCCTCATCTTCTTTACCCCAAAATTTTGGGTATCAAGCGATCGAGCCTCCCTCCTTTCCATCCATTGTTGATATTATTTCTCCTATAAAAATAAACCCTAACGGTCCTAGTTGCAATATACCAGGGGATCCTAATATCCTCCAAGTATTCGTACTCATCGGTTGGGACTGACTAACTGACTCAATTGAAATAGGAATAACATAAGAAGGTGATATATAATTTACCACTGGTATAAAAGACACTTGTGGGACAGGTGATTTGGGGCTTGTTGCACTCGCTTCTGGGCAGGTTTCTTTGATCTGGGGTGTCTCATTCTCATTCTTTGGAGAGGTCTCTTCGACAAAGCTCCTGATATTTCCTGGTATCGGGGCTGAATATTCTCCTTCTTCTGCAATATCCATGTCGGCTTGATCTTCTCTTGCTTCTACACATTCTTATTCTTGTACACCCTCTTGGGGACTTATTTCTCTCTACACTTCTCTCTCATTTAGTCTTTGACTGTCCAGTCTTTCCTATATTCTCATCTTCCTTAACTCTTCCTTCTTTTTTTAATTAAATTATCCTATTTCAAGTTCTTTTCTCAACACCTCGAACTGCTTTATTTCTTTCCTTATCTTACCGTGCCACCACTTCTCAACTATGGCATATCTTTTCAAGGCTCGTTTGTTCCTTGCGTCCATTTCTTTTCTCTCCCCCATTTATCAAAGAACCCTCTCCCCTTTCTCATTCCATGATCCCACGCCAAAGTCACCCCACCCCAATCATGGGTGTTTAGGCTTTCATCTTAGTCAAGGAGATGGTAAGCATGCCCTCCTCCATCAAGAATACCTTAATCCACAGGGGAATTTCTCTCAGTATCCTTCCTCATGCATATTTATTTAAATCCACTTCTTCCCTTGAAAAATATTGTTGGTTCTCAGCTGCAAACTCAAAAATGTATCCTTCCAAAGTCGTGTTGACCCAAAAATCAATTGCTCACGTGATCGAGCGATCAAGCCGATGAAGCGCTGCAATATTTTTTGTATCCCAAGTACAAGTATTCTTGATTCGTTCTTGGAATTCTAGAGGTTATTTGAGCCTATCTATCCAATGGAATAGTTCTTCCATAAATTTAACCCATAATATCTCGTACTAGTCACTTGATCTTTCTGAGTAAAAGACAACCTCTCTTGTATCTTTCACAGATTTACCTCGCAACTCTACTTCTTTCCATATGAATGCATTGCAATTTCTCTCCCACCACTGGAGAATATCGAATCAGTGGATCTGTGGAAGAATTCTCCCTACAGGTTCCCTTATGATGAAAATCCCAGCAAAGGAACCATTTTGTTGGTGAGCAATTGATTAGACTAAGGCCCTTCTTAGGTTACCAACAAAAGGTACCGAAGTAGTCTAGAGCATTGGAATTTTCATCTTCCTTGAAGGGAAGAAGTCTCACTTGAATTGAAACCAAGACAAGGAAAATAGGGAAGGGTAAGAATAATGCTTAGACAAGTCCATACAATCTCATTATTTCTATTAGTCTTGGGCAATATATATTAAACCTAGAACTTCCTGAAGAATTCTCACCCGAAGCGCAACCAAGACAAGGAAAATAGGGAAGAGTGAGAATAATGCTTAGACAAATCCATACAATCATAGTATCTTTGTTAGTCTTGTGCAAGATAGATTAAACCCATAACTTCCTGAACATTACTAACTTAGAATAAAGAAAACAAAGATGTGTTTCATTCATAAAGAAACTATATCCAATTAAGAAGATCTAACATAAATATAATACGAAGCGACATTCAAGATAATATGAAGCTAAATAGACACAATAATTTCAAATTTTAGGTCTCTCTTTGTATTAACTTCAAATGGTTCCCCTCAATTACATAATTATACTCAATTATAGACATAGCTCAGTTATGCTAGAGATTAATAGAAAAACACTATATTACTGAGAGACAAGGTTATCCCAACCCTTTCTCTTTCAACATTACAACAGGACATGACTCTGTTATAGCCTTTGTCTTGTTCCAAAACCCAGACTCTAGAAATCTAGCTAGCATTTATCTTAAATGGAAAATAACACATAATTATCCAAATTACATATCCATCTGAACAACCATCTGAACAACAACAACAACAACCTTTTTACAATCATATTCAAAACGTATATATAATCCAATTGGGATCTTTGGGTTTGAGACTTGAAATTCTTTCTTGTTCTTTTTCTCTTGTAACTTCTTTATCCATGATGGTGTTGTGTTGTCCTTCCAACCCTTTTCAATTTCTTTGTTTGTTATGTTGTCCATCTCCTCTGTGACTTACACAACTTCTGTTTGACCAAAATTGGGACTGTAGCATTCCTTGCGCAACTTATAATAGCAAAAATGAAGTGCCCAACAAGATTATCCCAATAGGACATCCTAAGACCCTCTCCAAACCTAACTTGTTAAACTGCTTAACATCTTTGAGAATTTGTCTGGGTAAAGGGGGATTTGATGCACATGTTTGGGAAATTTGATTATTGGATTTGATTGACATTGTTATGATCCTATGACTTATGAGCTCATGGAGGGCATACTTGTTGTTATTGCAGGACCATTCCCAGTGGATAGGTACATATGGGGAGATGATTAGCTCGGACCTCCATGGGGCTGAAAGCCCACAGATGGATGTTGTGACCCCAGCCGGGGGAAGAGAGATGTCATAGACTTGCACCAAGAATAAATAAGGACATTTCATTGGAGACACTTTGGCAGACCTAGACCCAGGGGGATCTTTCTCTTCCACCTAGACGTTGGCCTTGGGAGGCACATAACGTCACCTTTGTGACCCTAGATGTCACCCAATGTAAGGATTAGCATTATAGAGGCATTTTTGTGCTAATTGGCATGTGTGGCATCATCTAGAGGCTTGGTAGGCCTAAAATTTTGCAGACGAGGCCCAACTTTCCACCCAAGAGGCTCAATATCACCCTAGAAGGGCATGATGTCACCTCTAAAAATGATTTTAGGGTTTAATTATTTCAATTTGTGTAAAAACTATATTTTTTATGTAATCTAGCCATGTCGGCCTTTTGATGACCTAATTTTAATTAAATGTCATAATTTTTGTATAAATAGAGAGATAAAACTCTCATTGTATCATCATTAGACTCATCACACAAGTGGTGGTGTGAAATTCAACCCTCTTTAAGGGCTATTGGCTGAAATTAAGTGGTGCACAACTTTTGGGGAGGGAAATCTTAGTGTCTTTTGGAAAATTTTCATGTGGAGGATCTTCAACTAGGGATTATGCTTGATTATTCTTGGTGAAGTAAGTATAAAATATGCATTTCTTTATTGTGGATGAATTCTTATGGTAAATTTACTTGTTTCATGTCAAAGATTATGAAATTGCTTGCTTAAAACCCTAGGGGAAAGACATATGTTGTTATATTTTTCTCTATAATCTTCCACTTGCTAAGATTTATTGAAAATAACCTATCTAGAAGTAGATACTATATCCCTACCATTGAATCACTCGAGTAAACCTACTTCATTGCTTATTGCATATTTTATTTCAATTTGTCTAAAGGAAGAGAGAAATTGCTAGGGCCCTATTTTTTATTACTTTATAGAAATTATCTCTAGGACTTAGATTTTTGAGGCCTTGGGCTACCAAAACCTCTCGCATCCTATCCATCCCCTTTGACTAAATATGATCATTGTTATTTTCCTCTAGAATGTTTTGTTTCCATCTGTTATCACTGAAATTTCATCCACAACATAACACGCAAGTGGTTACAGAAATGCATCAATGCCAAAACAACTATTACTTCACCTGCAATAGCAAAATGAATTTTCAAGAGGCAAAAACTATACAATCGGGAAAAAATTGACATGCGCTAACTCACTAAAGGAAGCACATGCATAGTGTGTGGGCCAAAGAAGCCCGTAGAGTGTACAATGTGCCATATGCATGACTTTGTATGAGAAAATCCAGACACTCCTATGAACAGTGCATTTATAGTTCTTGTCAACCCCTCAACCACTTATGGACTAGCTCCCAACTTGATTTGACCCTCAGATCTGAGTTAAATCCGAATGGGGAGTTGGTCAAGGACCAAAGGGTGCCCTAAAGGGACCCTTGTTCACACTAAGAAACAATTGAATATTTCCTTAAAGACATGTTCTAAATGGAGGCCATGGGTGCACTAAGAAATTAAGATTTTCATAGTGTTGTTATGCTTCCTCAGTCCTCCCTTGAGAATCCTCCTTTCTCCTTGGAGCATTCTTGAAACATTCCAATAGGCCATTCCACTCACCTCTTGAGGGAATATGCATTGATTCTTCATCATTTT
Organism: Picea sitchensis; assembly: GCA_010110895.2. Lineage (NCBI taxonomy): Eukaryota > Viridiplantae > Streptophyta > Pinopsida > Pinales > Pinaceae > Picea > Picea sitchensis. Next base: position 46,807 of record SNQJ01S0036752.1, read on the forward strand.
CTTTCTTTTATACCATTGTAAGAAGAGCTCTCCATTAGGGAACTCAAGAGCCCTCCCAAGGAGGAAGAGGGGACTCACAAGTCCTCATTTCTCTACAATGTTTTTCCAACTAATATAGTTATCCATTGGTGGCATAATATTGGTCATTGGTTGATTGTTTTTGGTTCAAAGTTTCTTATGCATTCTAGTTTTATTTCCTTAGTTGTTTTTAGTTTGTTTACTTGTTTATTTTATTTTCTTGAATTGTTTAACTCATGCACTATCCTATGTCTTGTCTAGCAGGCCCAACTAGGCATGCAAGTACCCTTGTTTTTCTCACCCAACTAACGAAACAGACACAACAGATTGAAGACCATTTTGGGGATTATGTATCGATTTCCACCCTATTTGGGCTTTGAGAGCACTTCTTTTTTACCCATTTGTCTTGCAGGTACCAAAACCGGCCTAGCCTTACCTTCCAAGAGACAAGTTTGGAACCAGAGGACGATAATTTCACTCAAAATCCCCCCCTCGATGCTTATTAGAATGTGTGTTGGTATTTCATCCCACATACACGCACTCAATGCATTATGCACCCAAAAGGATTTTGTTCTCTACGCATTGTGTGCCCAAACGACTTATGTTCTCTGCACACTGTGCACCCACTATGCCTTAGTCTGAACTGTAACTCGCACACATTTCCAGAGTTTCAAAATTGTGCATCCTCCATCGGCCTACCACATCAGTTACACTAATGGTGCTAGTTGTTGGGCACAGAATCTTCCTTCGGTCACTTGGGCCCTCTATACTCCCTCACATGATCTACTCCACTCCAATGACATATGTTTAGGCTCAGCCACCAACAACTAAGAATAATATGCAACTATTATTGGTCTCCTCACTGAGGCTAGTCACCGCCACATTTGTCACCTTAGCGTCTTATTATATTCCCATCTTATCCTCCTGCAGCTCAACAATGTATATCGTGTCCGTGATCCTTGCCTCTTTTGCAAATACCTACAAGTTATACTCTTATCTTGAAACTTTGATACAATTACATTTACATATATTCCATGACAATTTAATCAAATAGCAGATAATATGGCTAACCTAGTGTTAGATTGGAATTTATCACATCAAGACATCACATATACATAAATCATCAAACATCTGTCAACACATGTAAACATCACAAAGATCCAAAATATGTATATCCATATATATATATATATATATATATATATATCGATCAAAGTATCATAAATGTTTACAAAAGTACAACATATACATTGCTCATAGGAAAGTGAGTCCCCTCACCCCTATAGGTACAAAATGGGTACCCCCTACCCTATACAAAATGGGTATCAACTACCATGTACAAAATGGGCTCGTAGGCCTATATAAATACAAAAAAGACATAACTGGCACTCATGGTTCCCCCAGACCTCCCTCCCTGGGTCCTCTATTAGTAGGAGGCACCCCACCAGCTGGGGGTCTTCCAGGTCCTGGGGGCAGTTGACCAGTCATCGATGCCCCCGCTACAGTTGCTCGGTGGATCAAAGATCACCACTCTGTTGGAACACCCACACACTTCTCTAGGACTCTCTCATCCTAAATGTGGTACCACATGCCCTCCGAAACACCCTGCAACACCTCCTCGAACCGGTGACATAGATCCTCAATCCCCCTGTCGGCCTATACCTGCGGCACATGGGATGGCCCTACACCTGGATCATCGAACCTATGCCTTCGGACAACCTTCGTCTCATCCACTGGCCTCGCACCAACATTATCCCTCCAATGTCTCTCTCCTACCTGCAGATATCTCACTGGCCCATGGCGAGCCATCTCTCCAAACATCTCCACCTCAAGGCCTTAAGGCCCCACATCTTCAAACACAAAAAAAAAGATAGAATCAACATCCATATATATATAAACATATGTTTCACTATCAAAATCACAAAACATAAATACACCAACATACCTCTCTAGTCTTATACCTCACCAGGAGGCAGCTCCATGTCTTGGTCATGCCAAAAATCCATCCCACCATATGGGAATCAGAGTATGATTTGTGGCATGTGACACCACACATGGGCCAATGTGGTCGTAAGGTAGTGGCCACCCTCTCCCCCTTAGTTTGGTGCCAAAATATGAGCCCCCCACATCAATCATGACTCTTCCTACCCTACAGGCAGCAACACAACCCTCAGGTGCAACATGGGAACCCTCTCCAGAAACCATGCCACTAGGATGGACCCAAAGGAAAATTCACCAGATTCAATAGTCTGACACCGGTGAATTTTCCTCATCATCTTGGAGTGCAACATCATCCCCCACGAAAAAAATTCCCCATCTAGGACCCTCTCCACAATCCTCAACTGACCTCCAAAAATCCGTTGAGTCATTAAGGATCCATATATCCTCACCACCATGTTCACAATTCACTGATGCAAGAGTGCATCCATCACCTCAATACAAAAAACCAACCCTGACATTGGGTTTAGCCTCATACAATAGCATCATGCCACGTCTATCATCCACACATCCCCAGTAGTTGGGGGTCAACAGACACAACCATTCCCCAAAAGGGGAGCCTCGTCAGAAAGTACACATCCTCAATAGCTAAGAGTGTCAGTTGTTGCCCCCTCACAATGAATCATTTTAGATCAACTCTCCACATCGATATAAGATATTGAAGAAGGCACTCCTATGACCAAATCAGTGGGAAGTCAAAGAACTTGAGAAACCCGCAGGTTGCCAAGAGTATCTGAATGCCAAGCTCCTCTCTCACTGCCTCCCAGAGGTGCTCCCAGTCTCAATCTCTCCAGTGGACTAGCATGATAAAATGATCACTTGCATTCAAATAGAAACACTTGGTCAACACTCATTATTTATTAGAAATATCAAAAAGTTCAAACTTTCAAAACCCCTTAACTTCGCCTCCAGTGCATGAATTTCACCCCCACATGCGTGCATATATGCGCGTCTATTCTTCACATAGTTGCGCATTAATTCGCAGTCGTCAGAGAAATAGTTGTGCATCAATGCATAGTTGTCACACCCACAGGTGCGCATCCATGTGCACCTGTTCTCTACACAGTTGCGCAATTGTTTGAGAAATAGCTACACACAATGCGCAACAGTAATTCTAACAGGCGCATATCTCATGCGTGCCTGTTTTTCCCACCCACATTCCCCTATGCACGATTTTGTCTAGCACAACCGAACATCATGTGTGGGAAATAAAATTGTACCCACACATCTCAATGCGGGTATCCTTTCTCCTCTCATGCATTAGTGGGCCCACCACTAAACCTACCCCAGTAGGGCCATCTGTACAACCCCTACCTAAAAATTAGAAAATACATATTGTGCAAGAGGATGGGACCACTAACCTAACTCTCGCAAATCTTGTATCGGTCGACTCAAATGCCTGTAATCTTTGAAACTCCTCCAAATACTCTCGTCAATTCACTATATTAGAGGGAAGAAATGAGGTGGCATTGTGGGTCCCACATCCATATATAGTCCCTTTTTCTAGAACTTCCACACTCATTTATAGGAGCCCAGAGCCTCTATTTCTCGATCTGTCTTCAGCCACGAGATCAAGGTCCCACCATATACACATTCACATTCCATGGGTCACCACCTGCACTCGGCCCCAGGGGAGCATTTTTCTCACATCATGTCCAGGTACGCATGCTCATGTTCAAAATTATCAAATAACTATTATATGTTCTTTATCTTTAGATATTGTTCACATCGGGTATTCTGTTTTAATGTGTGCAGGTACCTGGTCATCACCAAACAACAAATCCCCTTCAGGTATATGATCAACACTGGCATGTAATCACTCCCTCTGAATATCAATCGCATCTCTTAGTCACACCCTCTGACATTCACCTTTAGGGTCCCTACATATGGCTCTGTAGTACTGCCACCTCTATTGCATTTTTGTACTATCACCCGGTAGCACTCTCCCCCACATGAGTTGTCCCATTCATAGTTCCCCTTGGTACTTTGACATTCATGCTTCTTTCACCCTCTAGGGATGGGAGTCTCGATAGTCTTACACATTTCTAAGAATAAGCCACATACTCCTTCTCATCATTTTTATAGATTTCCCAATGGAATCCCAAGTTATCTCATCTCGGTTCTATTTTGACTGCACCTCCACTGTAT
>SNQJ01S0036753.1:14849-25637 GCA_010110895.2 Picea sitchensis
TATAGGCCAGCTGGGCTTCTCTGTATAATATCCTTTGTTCCCCTCTGAAGACCAAAATGGTGGCATATGTGATATCCATCTGTAGTGTCCCTCCCATTTTTTTGATCCACGATCTAGACAACAGCATACCAAATTTGGGGGGAACATCGGCTACCACAATATCCATGACCACACTTTCATGGGCAACTGAAACAGGGAAACCACCAGGTCTTTGATGACTCCTAGGCATTGCACTCTCCTTGAATTGAAGGAATATAAATCACTATAAGTTCTTGTCACCTCTAGTCCTAATTCTTCCATGACTATTTTCGGCATAAGGTTATGGGAAGCCCCTGAATCCATGAGGAAGTTATGCAGCACTTTATCATGTATGTTCGGAGATGTGTAGAAGGGGGGGGATGAGTCATCTCTGTATTCTACCATGGGGCCTAAGATTATGGTTGGCTTCTCATCTTGAAGGTTTACTGAGTCAGGGGGGGCTGGGGGGACTCGGATTGTAGCAGCTTGGAGAGGGATCTTTTGAAATTTTCGTTTTTAACTAGTTCTGAGAGGGGTACAGGAATTCTAATCTTCTGAATCTCATGCTCAAAATTGAAGGAGGGGATAGGTTTAGGAGCTTCCCTTACCTCAGTGACGGGTTCTTTGACTGCTGGTAAAGCACTCTGAGCTCTTTTATCTTTAATAGCGGCTGCTGCAGATCTGGTAGGTTTTTCTACTATGAGAGGCTGGTCTGGGCTGTCAAAGTCTCCTTGTTTCCTTCTCGATCTGAGATTATATCTCTTAGAAGTGTGGACGTCCCTTTGTTCTTTTCCTAACTCATGAATTTGAGCACTCATCATGGATTCTTCATATGCGGACTGCGTCAAATGAGGAAAAGGGGGAGCTTCTTCAATACAGTGGATTTCAGGGCCAAACTCGTCTATCTCCTCTCTTTCCTCATGATCAACTAGGTTGTTTTTGAGGGGGGTTTGAACACTTTGATCTTCTCTGTCCTTTCCCCTTTGTTCCCTCGAGAAAGCCTGAGGCATATTGTTAGCAGGTCGTCTGAAACCTCTATTATCAGTGTTCTGGGGATTTCTGTACATGGGCTTCCCCTCTAATTCCCACTTTTCCATCTTGGCAGCAAGTGATTTTATCGCTCTAGCCATCTCATATGTCTAATGGGGAAGGGGAGAGGAACTGGATGAGGAAGCTTCAGGCCTGCTCTTGTACATACTTCTATCACCTTTGTTTCTGAGTCGGTTGACAGCTAATATGTTAGATTCTACCTCCACAGCTGCATCCTACATGTGGGCCAGCGTAGCAGCTCTTCTTTCTCTCAGCAGTAGGCAGAAATCAGGATCAAAAGTGCTGGAGTAAGTGATCATTGCAGAGGCTTCGGAGGGTTTTATCTCAGCAGGGATTCTATTGTACATTTTATTAAATCTCTTGGAGAATTCGGGGACCGACTCTCCTTCCTTTCTCTTCAACAACCCAAACTTTGCCATGTAATACATGAAATCCTTCTTATCTCCCCACTGCCTCAGGAAAGCATTATCTAGGGCTTCAATTCTACCAATAGATCCGGGAGCTAATCCTCTAAACCATTTCCTTACCTCACCATCCAAACTCTGGACAAAAACCCTCATCCAGACATCTTCATCTCCAATGTTCAGGTTGTCTGCATAACTGTAGAAAGCAGATAGGTGTTCTTCTGCAGTTATGTCCCGTTCCCCGGCGAACTTGGGCATATATTTCAGGTAATCTCCAACAGGGAAAGGATTTGTGGGATGAGGTAAGATCAAGGGAGCGTACCTAGCAGCAACTATGGCATTCATTCTATTCAGAGGGGGATTAGCACCGGCCATAGGAATATCAGGTGGAGGAGAATTTGGAGGAAAAGGAGTCCGCAAAGGGGTTATTGAGGATGAGTCTCAAAGTGGAGTGGGAAACAAGAGAGGATTTAAGGAGAAAGCTAACGAGATCAAGTCAGCAGGTGCTCCTCCTTGTGCAGGAGTGGGGAAAACTCAGCAGGAACACTCAGCAGGAACACTCCCAAAATTTAGGAAACAGGAAACTTCTAAAGGAGGTCTATTAAGAAACTGAGGAGGAGAAAACAGATTTCTTACAACAAGAGATGGTGGATTATCTGTTTCGGCGGTGGAAGCTTCTTCTTCAGGGGCCTTTCCTTTTCTGAGAACCACCTCTGGATTGGTTTCAGGTGTAGCTAGGGGCAGTTGTGGATGAGACCGCGTGTGTCTGCCTCTGAAAGCCACAATTGATAGAGCAGATTCTCCCCAACGGAGTCGTCACAATGGAGTCGCCAAGTGCACATCAGCAATCTTGATAATTCTGATATCTGATGCACCTTCAGAATCAGTTAATCGTTGTCATTCAATCCCAGGAAAAATATTCAACTTCGTTCCCTGGCAACGGCGCCAGAAATGTTGGTGACGGAAGTCACTCCCGGATTGCTATCAGGAGCAGAGCCTGACGCCCATTCGTTTTGTGTCACAGTTGTTCATAGATGGGTGATCGAATGGAGGGAAACTCAAAACAATAGCATTCCAACTCTAAAACTAGGCCAGGTATGCATGAGCAAGTGAGGTCTTGCGTAAACTTTAGACAGTGAGATGTAGTAAAGGGTGAACAGGTGGAAGACTTATATAAGAGAAAAGCAGAGGTCTGTTATTAACATCGGGTTTCTAATAGGCTGAGGAAGAAGATGTCCAAATGCAATATCATCTTACATTCAAACACAAGGCCAGAGAATGCAATAATGCAACAATAAATCATTTATCATAGCAGAACTGCAATAATTCGCACGAGTCGGTCGTTCACAAACTCTCTTAGCATAAGATGAAAACTAGACGAAGTAAGAAGAACTATCTGTCATAAAACAAGAATCTCATATATAGATGCATAAACTGAAAGCTAGGATAGCTGCCAAAACATTACAGTAGGGAGCTCTACTCTACCATCGATGCTTACAAAATCGAAAAAATGCCTACATATACTCTTCTCTTCCTTTCGCCCAGTAGAGGCGTCTTAGAAATTTCAATGGGTGACGTTTCCTCAATCACATTTGTCCTTTGTTCCCCTGTCATACACCTCTTTAATTCAGCATGGCTCATGCTAGGGGGGTAGCTGAGTCCTTTGAATGTTGAATTGGCGTGTGCAGACTCCTCTAGCGAGTTGAAGACTAGGCGTGATCTTCCTGAAGAGAACCGGTATAGGGGACCTTCCCGGGTAGACTTTCGGTCGGGATCTCCATACTCTGCAATAAATGAGTGATGTGAGTTTTGAGCCATCCTCTCTTTTCTTCATTAATCTCCAGCAGGTACTAGGATTTAGCCCACATCGAATCGGTACCTGGGACATCACTGTGCCTTCCCTTTGCTATTAAGTTCGATGTTTTGGGGCCCGTGTGGCCAAATGACAAACATAACCACCCCTTCCCCAAGCCTCCTTCTTGATGACCAAGTGCCAAAACCATGGGCCTGATTCTGGGCGCCATCAAAAATTCGAGGTTTGGGATTTCAAAATGCAAGAAACGAGGGGTGCCCGCTCCTCGAAACTTCGATACCCGATATGCCAATCGGATGTCACCTGTCCCAGTTGGATCAAATGGTCCAGATTTGCTTTGGCCCATGGCGCTTCCCCTTTCTAAACCCTGGGCAATTGGTCGGTCCCGATAACCTGATGACTGTTGATATGTTTTTATGGATGGATCTTGGCCGTCGATGGAAAAACTTTGCCCGCTCACTTGACTTGCTGCTACAAAATGGGGTTATCTCGTGCTATGCTCAAGTGCTTCCCGTGCAAACTGCAGACCTGGGTACGCCTAATCCCGATACAAGAAATGTCGCTAACAGAATCCTATTGACTGCAACAATCGTTGAAGTCAAGCAACCAGTGATAAACAAATCATCAACATATTGAAATAAGAGTATAAGTGAATCAACTGTCCTGAGCATTTAGGCATTCAGGTCTGATTTACAACATACAAAGTTCTGTGACAACAGGTAGGAGTCCATATTGGCATACCATGCTCTCGGAGCCTACTTGAGGCCATAAAGGGACTTCTTTAGTCGACAGACCAAATATGAGTCCTGCATAAATCCCCAGGGCTGCTCCATATAGATATCCTTAGATATATCACCGTGAAGAATTGCATTCTTCACATCCATCTGATGGACTTGCCATCCCTTGGCTACCGCAATGGCAAGTGCCAATTGTATGGAATCCATCTTTGCTACTGGAGCGGAGGTCTCATCATAGTCAATACCATGCACTTATTGAAAACCTTTGGCAACAAGCATGGATTTGTATCTGCTAATTTGTCCATCCGCTGCACTCTTGGTCTTATAGACCTATATGCATATGAAAATTTTCCTCCCAGAATGAAGAGGAACCATATCCCAAGTCAGGTTCTCGAGGAGGGAGTTGTACTCATCCTCCATGGTGGATTCCCAAAAGGGATTTCCAACAACCTCGCCATAAAACTGTGGTTCTAAAGACTGAACCAAGAAAACATGCTTGGAGGGAAATGGTTCAGTGGTAGTGATTGAAACAATAGGCTCCTCAAAATCAGATCGAGTCCTCCTAGTATCCTCTGGATCACCAAAAATATCCCCTGCAACCTGAAGAGTAGTATGTGCCCATTTGGGCCTCTGCTCTGGCTTTGCATCTGCATCTATATTATTTGACTATGCATCTGACTATATTGACTCTGTATCTGAATCATCTAAGTGCTCTGAATCAGAACTATCATCTGAATAAGATTTAGCATGTGCATGCTCATTGTCTTGTACATGTGGAAGAATGAAGGTGTCTGGATGTGTCTATTGAGGTACATGTGAGACACTTTCCTTGAATTGGACACTTTTCTCAATGATGATCCGATCTAAGGAAAGATAAATAAGTCTGTATCCCTTCACATTGTTGGGGTATCCAACAAAAATACACTCAGTTCTCTGTGGATCAAGTGCCTTCCTCGTTTCAGAGGGAATCCAGGCCCATGCACATGAACCGAAAATACTAAAGTGGGTCACTTCCGATTTGAGGCCGCTCCAAGCCTCGTAGGGGGTATTATCCTTGACATATATATTAAGTTATATATTTTGGATATATGTTGCACAATTAAGTGCTTCAACCATTATTCTCTGTGGTAGTGACTTTGCATGTAGCATGCAAAATGCCACCTCTTTTAGAGATCAGTTTTTCCGCTCAACAACTCCATTTTGCTGCGAGTTATAGGGAACTGTGTGCTACAACTGAATCCCTGCCTCATGACAAATATTCTCAATATCATGATTGACATACTCTCCTCCATTATCAGTTCAGAGGAATTTGATTTTCTTTATGGATTGTGTCTCAACCAAAGCTTTGAAATATTTGAGGTGTTGAAAGACCTCAGATTTTTGCCTAATAAAGTAAATCCATGTAAAACATGAGAAATCAATAACAAAAATGAGAACAAACCTCGCTTTTTTGATATATGGATGTGGAAAAGGACCCATGAGGTCACTATGGATCAAATCTAAAGGAGCAAAATCTCTCTGAGTCTTTCCTTTGTCAAATTTCTCTTGAGGGTGCTTTCCAAGAACACACCCCTCATAGACTCCCTTGGAGAAATGGATGTTTGGTAGACCATCAAACAATCTTTTCTTACTAAGTTGTTGCATATATCTGAAATCCAAATGTCCAAATCTTCCGTGCCATATCCTACTACTTTCATCAACATGGGTAAGCAGTAAAGAAAAATCTAGTTCAATAAATTCAAAAAATGTATACAATCTAGATTGATGATTTACCTCATCGATAGCAACATTGGAGTTGGTTTACATGTCATATATGTTCATTTAATTTGGTGTGAATATGAATTTCTTTCCGGTGCTGGAATTCGTCATCTGATACACAGATCATGGATGATTTTAGGGGCTAAATTTTGCTCATGGGCTAATTTTCCATGGTTTTTCGCCAAAAAATATTCGTTATTCTAAAAATGATTCGCTCAAAATGTATAGGATAAAATTATTTTACCTTTAAAATCACCAAAATTTTATAAAAACTATACAAAATCCTTATAAATTTGAAAATTTTTACAAAAATATCACCAAACGTTTTATAGTAGGCATATGAAGGATTAATAAGATTCACGAATGTTTCTACATTTTAAAATAAATTTTCATCCATAAAATCATCCCTGACATGGAGAGAATGTTGATAGAAAGTTTGGGAACGTCCAACACATTCTTGAAGCTTCCATTGGTGAGTTCAATCCTTCCTTTCTCGGTGAATTTGACTGGAGAGTTGTCCCTCATCAGAATAGGAGGACCTTTGCATGCATCCAATGAGGAATAGATTGCTTTTGTGGTAGCCATTTGATGTGATGCTCCTAAATCTATGATTCAAGCATCAGGAGAGGAGTTGATGGAAATCAAGGCATGGCTAGAATTGTCTTTCTTGGGATTCTGATCTTCTAGATTCTTCTTCTTGGCACCCTCGAGGATGCGATCTCCAAGGTTGGTTTTCTGAAGTATTTGATTCATTAGATCTATTTGTTTCTGCATGCATGCATATTCTGGATGGAATCCTTTATGGAAGTATGAGCGTTTCTTCCCTTTTCTTCCCCTTTTGGATCTAGAGGCATTGGTGAATGGTTTTGTGTACCCTTCCTTCTTCAAATGTGCATGAGCTTTCCTTTTTGTTGATATTATGGTAGCTGTGGGAGGTATTTACCTACACGTCTAAACCTGACGAGAATAGAATATTCTGGGAAGCAAGAAGAAACCCTAAATAATTGGTTAAGAACTCTAGAAGACAGGTCAACTCAAGAGAATGATTTGTATTAGGTTATTAGCCTCCAAGAGAAGAATTCGACTAAAAGGAAATATTATATACTAAGTAATTAGCACCAAGAATGAGAAGTCGGCTAAAAGGAAATATTATATACTAAGTAATTAGCACCTAGAATGAGAAGTCAGCCCAGGAAGTCTGACAAAAATAGTATAAATATAAAAGGCCAGTCTTCATTTTTTCCATAATTCTCAGAACTGCATAAGTACACTTTTGCGCACTGGAGGTGGCCAGTTTGTGCGCAAGTCTTGGGAACAGCTACTGTCGGCAGTTCTCCAATTTTCATTTTCAATTTTCTGGGTGGGACTCTCTGATCAATTTCTGTTATTCTTTCTTGGTGCGCTATCCTTAGAGAGAGGTGAACCACCTTTTTTGGCTATTAAGCCTAGGGTTTGCTTCCAAAATCATTCTCTGTCAAGGTTAAGGTGCTTAGAGGTGGCTTCGGCCTATGGTTGTGTGACAATATTTCTATATTGTCTATGGTTAAACGAGCACATCCATTATATTCTAACAGGTTATGGGCCCACACTATCTTCGAACAGTCTAACCGATGGAAGATAGATTGGGAGGATTTGCTCAGTTACAGTTGCATTTGCAACCATTTTTTGCTGCAACAACAAAACCCTAACCCTCTCGTTGAGGCACCTTAAGTGAAGAGATTGACATAATTTTTGGATAGATTAGTGCACCCTAGCCTAGTGCATCTCCTGATACTTTCAGCAAGCTAAGACGTCAAGTTTGAGTTTTTGGTCAAAATCAAGGGTTGACCAAGTCAAAGCAGTTTTGACTTACTCTATGAAGTCAGAAAACAAGCTAGAAGGGGCTTCTAACTTCAGAGCATGGAAGAAAAGGATTGACCTCATCCTTGCCAAGAATAAAGTGTTGGATATCGTGAAAGGAAAGATCATGGAACCATGGTTCGAAGAAGGAAAAGAGAAGGAACCTTAGAACGTTGAAGTTTTGGAGAAGTTCAAAGACAGTGACATCAATGCCATGAGTATCATAGTGGACTCTACAAAAGACCACTTGATACCCTACATCTCCCATCTTGACTCATATAAGAAGATGTATGATGCCCTAATAAACCTCTTCTCAGTAATAAACATTGGACAAGTAATGAGTCTAAAGAATGAGCTCCATGAAATGAAAATGAATGATGTTGACAACATAACATCATACTTTGTGATAATATCTCAATTGAGAGATCAACTAAAATCCATTGAAGAGATCATTTCAAAGAATGAACTGGTAAATATAGTACTCAATGGTCTTCCCAAGACATGGGATGCATTTTCCGCAAGCATGAACACAAGGAAGGAGTATCCCACATTTGAAGAACTTTGGACTTGTTTTGCACAAGAAGAATCAAGGATCAGTGCAAAAGAGAAACCCCAAAAGAAATACGATGATCAAGCCTTCACAACAAAGTTCAAGAATTTCAGGAATAAAAACAAGTTTGGCTCAAGGAAGAAATCAAATCAAGAGAAAGATATGTCAAAAATACAATGCTTCAATTGTCGAAAATATGGTCACTACAAGAATCATTGTCCCGAGCTAAAGAAAAGGAAGGAAACACATGAAGCATCAGTTTTCGAAGAAAGGGAACCCTCAAATAAAGCCAAGCGGGACAAAACAAACTTATTCTTCTAAAACAAGGTAACAATACTCTTCATAGTTCTTGTACATACCATGTTTTATGTACATATCCTGCATATCTATTTCTTAGAAGATAATATGTTCTAAGAGAAACTATACCTATGGAAGAACAACAATATAAGGATTCCTATCACAATGACTACAAGTCAGGAAATACACATGAAAGGATGAAGTACATCAACAACCCCTAGTAACAATTCATGTGGAATTTATTACATAAGTAACAACTGCAAGATAAGCCGAAATTAGAATCAATCTTGAAGAAACCTAGAAGAAGTAAAGACATAAAGAAGTCAACAATCAAGAGGAAATTGGAAAAAGACTTGTGACACTTTGCAGAAGGCAATAAGGATGTAGACGGAACCATGGACTCTATTAGATGGAGGGAGACGATTATATATTTCCAAAAGAAGAGCATGCATTCATGCATGAAGCAAGGATTAGAAGGGGGATAATCTTAAATAATATGATCCATTGAGGATTATGTAGTATCTATCCATGTTCCCATCAATGGTAGTAACCATGAAAAACAAACACGTGTTCAGTTTGACTTTAGAAGAAGTTTTCTTCGAAAAAAAGCCTTAAAGTATCCTTGGTTGTCCATCCACATCCATGATCCTATGATGAAAGAAAGAAGTTGGAATATTTAGGGCATGGAATCTATAGAAAACTCCATGGACCCAAAGAGAATAATGAGGAAGAACATGAATATTCCAAGAGAGAAAGAAAATCCAGAACAACTAGTCATTATATCGAGAATCATAATACTACCAGCTTGATCTAAACCCTCTAGAAGAAATCAAGCAGAAGAAAAGAAAGTTGTGATGAAAAAGAGTGTATCGAAGACTTATGAATGAAAGCATTGTGAGATCTAGAACTAAAGGTTCTCCCAGATGAAGGGAGAGGACTATGATGATATCTTGCTCCAGACATACCTCTATCTGAGATACTATATCTCGTGCAATATCCATGGGTTGGAGTTTACATCAGACGAATGTAAGGACTTTTCTCCTCAACAAAGTAATCAAACAAAGAAGCATATGTAGAGAAACCTCAAGGTTTTGAGGTATACCAGAAAGAGACTCTTGTATGCAGATGTAAGAAGATAACTTGGTGGAGAGCCTCCAATGCACAACAGAAGCGTGGTGAAAACTTTCTATAACAGAGATATTGTATTAGAATGGTTACTCAGAACTCTAGGATGATGGATTGTCAATCCATGACAAACTCTCATGATAGAAAAATAAGTACCACTTGGATATGTTACAATTTGACCCTTTCCATGATGTTGTGAACTACCAGGAAACAAAAGAGATGAATCCAACTATGATATACTATAATGATCAGAGCTATATGAAGCCTTCAGAGAAAACCAGTGTTCCAGAAAGACCAAAGTACGTTGAGATCAAGCATTACATTCTCCGTGATGAGGTCCATAAAGGAGAAGTGGTTCTCCAATATATCCCCATAGATGAGCAGATAAGCAAATATTTTGGTAAATCCTCTGTCCAAGATGAAAGAATTTACATACTCAAGAAACAAGCTCGAGCTCATGGAGACGAATTATTTATTGAAAAGGGAATAGATGACTCCCAGGTTGGGAGGGAGCACTGATGTGTTATTGATTTATGGACGGTCATTTTTCAGTTCGAAAAATGGTCTAGGATGATCAAATCCTTTCTAGTTCGGAAAGTGGTTTGAGATTTCTGACGGACAGGCATTTTCCAGTTCAAAAAATGGTCCAGATTGAACAGTCATTTTTGTAATGAAAATGGTTTTATGGATTGCTAATGTACCATAGACAGTGATTCCCCTTGTGGACAATGTGGGGGAATGGTCTAGGACAGTCTCTCTTCTTGGAAGTCACTCTCAGTAGTGGTCAAGAAGACTGGTCCACCTCGCCAGGAAGTCATTCTTTCGAAGCTCACAGTTGTGAGCAGTTTNACTCATTCTCTCCAGGTTGCACTTTGTTTGGTGTCGGAGGAATGGCCCAGATAGGTGAATGGTCCAGGCTCAGAAATCATGACAGACATTCTTCCTTGCTTGAGAAGAATAGTCTAGATAGCCCATCATTGATGTTTTACTCTCTAAGGGAAGATGCTCTTCCAGATCTCACATATGTGAGTGGAAGAATGGCCTAGATGACTCAGTTATATCATGATATTGTTTCTGTGCAGGTTGATATCAGATGATATGATTTCCATAGAGACTATATGTCTCTGGACAGTATATGTATGCTACTATGGTGGATGTGTTCCAATGATTGTGACTATATGTTATTGATCAAGTAGC
>SNQJ01S0036753.1:43285-69313 GCA_010110895.2 Picea sitchensis
TCCACCTCTTCATTTATGAAGTCACTCTTTATAAAATATATCTTGTGCATAATACCACGATTCTTTAGTAAAGTCGATTCAAAAAACGATCCACTCTTATATCATGATCCTTTAATAAAGTCTATCATGTGCATTAAAAATTAACCCGCTGCCATACCTTTTCATTCCATGGAATTCATAGCACCTGCATAAAAATATTCTTATTAATAATTCGTGGTTGCTCCTTGGCAATGGATAACCAACGTTCAGACCAAAATTTTTGGAAATCGTCTCGATCGGTTTGACAGGGAGAACCCATGACCATGCAAAAAAAACTCCATCCTCTTTAAATGAGTTTCTTTCAAACTCATATGTTCGATCTCGCTCCTGGAATCAACTCACTTTCGCTCTGATACCACTTGTTGTTCTGTAGCAGAAGCATACAAGATACAAGAAAATGAGCAAACACATAATCGACACATCGTTTTTACGTGGTAAAACCCTATACAGGAAAACATCCATGGGACAATGATATTCTGTTTAGTATTATGCAAGGGAGATAATACATCAGTCAGACCACTCATGCTCATGCGTCTCAATCACTCTCACATATCACAGACTCTGCCTTAACAGGCTTGCATAGATATATAGAAATATTCACTCAGTTACAAGAAACTAATTACATTTAATGCCTCTATCCCTATTCTAAATCTAGTTGATTTGATCCAACTAATTACAGAATAATAGGGGACATAAAATCTTCCCAATATCTAAAAAATGAGTGTAAATTGGTTGGCATTATCCAACACAATGTGCTCAATATTTGCTAATAAGAGACTCTTGCTATCTTATTTATACTCTCCAAGTAGCTTCCTCTAAGGGTTATTTTCTAGTTGTTTTACCCAACTTCTTTATAGGGATAAGCCACTTCTAACTACTTTGTCCACTTACAACCACTTTATCCACAAAAGGTAAACTCACCACTTCTAGTTGCAACTGATTTATTTTTAATTATTTTATTTTTGCAACAACTTGACTCATGATTAACTCCTAGTTACAACCACTTTGACTAGTAAACTTATTCTAGGAGCTTCTAGAATAATTTGATTTCTTTGACCTTCTAGGAGATTCTAGATAACTCATGAGGGTTCTCCAACTTTACTAAGCCATATCTCCTCAACTATGAGGAACTATGTGACGTACCACATTGTTGGTTGTAGAGCCTGATTATCTTCCTGATTTAGAGGTCCTTGCTTTCAACCGTGTTTATACTCCATGAAGACTTTACACCCCAGAAGTATGTAGACTCTTACACGCGGGGGAGTGTCTGTACCCCCTCTGCGGGGTCCAGGGGAAAAATGCCTTGTAAATGTATATTGTAATTTCATTGTAAATTTGGACAGTTCATTATAAGGTTGCAGATCTAAAGGTAGAAATTATGTTAGGGTTTTTTTCCCTAGATGGCAACCCTCTGTTATGAGGGAAATGTATTGCGGATATGCATTATGGTGAGTATTGTATTCTAAGAGAGGAGACTATGAGAGAAAGAAGAGGAATTTACAGTGGGTTTTGTTGTAGGTTGTATTCCTTCATTTGTTGGATAATAAAGAAAAGACCTGACAATTTCTCTGGTGGACGTAGTCCACACTGGGTGAACCACGTAAATCTATGTCTCTATTGTATTGTGTATCTTTTGTGTTTTGTTTCCACATTTGTTTTATTTTATTGCTCCGCAATCCTATTTTTCTAACACACATATCACTGAAACAAAACGACATGCATTATCCATCAAGAATAGTCTCACTTACAAATTCATTGATCTTCATTACATTATTTCTCAACCAAAATTGGGTTCCTTAACTATACTTCTGGAGCTACCATAATGTGCTACCAGACATACTCAAGGATTGACATCAATATCTAAGGGTTGACATCGATCTACAATATCACAATATCACTCTCCATGGGTTGACATCAATGACAACCAACTATCCAAATCATCTATCCATAAATCTAAACCAACTATCTGACAATCTTCCCCTTTGGCATTGATGGCAATACCAACATTGATGACAACACTTATTCATGATAACACACATGCTCACACTCCTCATCAATGTTTCTATCTCTCCCCCATTGACATCAATGGAAAAGAGTATCTCTCCTTGGGGTTTCTCCCCCTCACTGAACTCTCTTTGGGGATGCCCCACCTGTTTGCATTGTCCTTGGGGATACTCCCCCTATCTTGATGCCTCTGATTACTCTCTCTCTCTCCCCTTGACAAAGTATTAACTGCCCATGTCGATCTAACATTGTACCTATTCAAACCAATGTTGGTTAAAATAAAAGCTCCCCCTATGGGTGTGTCTCCCTATCTGTATGCTACTAATCTTCCTTTGTAAAAATATCTCTCTGATGACTTCTCTGCATGTTTATGTGTAGATCGGTATAGGTATTCCCGTACTTGCTTCCTTTTGGATTTATTATCCATTGGTGCTTCCTTGTGTAATCAAGTGACATATGTTGGAGTTACTTCACACACACCAAGGATTTCTTTTTCCTAAGTTTTTTCCTTGTTTATTAGTCATTATTAGTCATTATCCTATCCCTTATATTTTAGGAGAGAATATTCCACCTGGAGAATATTCTCTTCAGTTGACACTTCAATTTGACTAGTTGAGTTGAGTCTAGATGTTGCATTGGTTTTGTCACCATGCAACATTGGGATCATCATCATGCTAATGTGTATTATCCTTGGTTCTCACTATTCTCTCCAAACTTGGTCCTGAATTCTTTGTGTTCATGACCACATTCCATTCAGTCAAATTCTCCTCTAGAGCCACCTGGAAGATGCCTTCTCTTGAGGACTTTATCGAATCCCTGACACAAGAGAAAACCAAGCTCATCAACATCGGAAAAAACAAAGGCCCAAAGGCGCATGCACTTACTGTGCAAGATGGAATTCATAAATATTAGAAATATAAAGATAAAGACAAAAGTGTTAGAATATAATGGATGTGTTCGTTTAACCATAGAAAATATAGAAATATTGTCACCCAACCATAGGCCGAAGCCACCCCCGAGCACCTTAACCTTGACAAAGAATGATTTTGGAAGCAAACTCTAGGCTTAATAACCAAACAAGGTGGTGCACCTCTCTCCAAGGATAGCGCACCAAGCAAGAATAACAGAAAATGATCAGAGAGTCCAACCTAGAAAACTGAAAATGCAGATTGCAGAACTACTGGCAGCAGTTGCTCCCAAGACCTGCACACAAACTGGCCAACTGCAGTGTGCACAAGTGTACTTCTACGGTTCTAAGAATTATGGAAAAAATGAAGACTGACCTCCTATATTTATACTATTTCTGCTAGACTACGTAGGTCAAATTCTCATTCTGGGTGCTAATTACTTAGTATATAATATTTCTTTTTAGACGACTTCTCATTCAGAATGCTAATTACTTAGTATATAATATTTCCTTTTAGATGACTCCTTCTCTTGGAGGCTAATAACCTAATATGAATCATTCTCTTGAGACGACTTGTCTTCTAGGGTTCTTAACCAATTATTTAGGGTTTCTTCTTGCTTCCCAGAATATTCTATTCTCGTCAGGTTTAGATGTGGAGGTAAATATCTCCTGCAGCTACCATAATATCAAGACTCCCTCCTAGCTAGGGAGTATTGAAGACAATGGTCTTGAGCACAAACATACCATTGAATCGGTAGCATCATCATAGTCGTATAGACTATCTCATGATTAGATCACGAACACCATCATCACTATCAGTGTCATCTGACAACATCAATTACATCATCTTTTGAAACCATACTTCATTTGAGTAATCAAACATGATATTGAATAAGTCACTCACTTCAAGGAGTGATACAAAATCCATTCTTCTAATTTGGGCATATGTCTTAGAAGAATAGATGTTCTAGACCATTTTCCGTCTGGACAATATCTATCCATTAGTACTCTGATCATCCATCTAGCTGATAATCATTTTCAACACTACTGATAGTCTACAAGGAAATCAGAACAATGTCATTCAATAGAACACAACTGTGTCTATCCATAGTAGTACAAAACTACAATCCAGTGGTGCAATACCACACCAAGTAGCACATAGCTACTTGATCAATGACATATAGTCACAATCAGTGGAACACATCCACCACAGTAGCATACATATATTGTCCAGAGACATACAATCTCTGTGGAAATCATATCATCTGATATCAACCTGCACAGAAACAATATCATGATATAATTGAGTCATCTAGGCCATTCTTCCACTCACATCTGTGAGATATGGAAGAGCATTTTCCCTCAGAGAGTAAAACATCAATGATGGGCTATTTATACTATTCTTCTCAAGTAAGGAAGAATGTCTATCATGATTTTTGATCTTGGACCATTCACCTATCTGGGCCATTCCTCCGACACCAAACAAAATGCAACCTAGAGAAAATGAGTCTTCCCTAGAAATGCTTGTCCCTGATTGCTTAACCTAGACCATTCACCTATCTGGGCCATTCCTCCAGCACTAAAAAAAGTGCAACCTGGAGAGAATAAATCTACCCTAGGGAATGACTGTCCGGACAATCATTTCCTAAGGAAATGATTGTCCTGCACCAACCTCCAAAATGAACCATTCTTCGAAACTGCTCACAACTATGAGCTTTGAAAGAATGACTGCCTGGTGAGGTGGATCAGTCTTCTTGACCACTACTGAGAGTGACTTCTAAGAAGAGAGACTGCCCTAGACCATTCCCCCACATTGTCCACAAGGGGAATCACTGTCTATGGTACATTAGCAATCCATCAAACCATTTTCATTACAAAAATGATTGTTCAATCTGGACCATTTTCCGAACTGGAAAATTCTTGTCCGTCAGAAATCTCAAACCACTTTCCGAACTGGAAAGGAATTGATCATCCTGGACCATTTTTTGAATTGAAAAATGACCGTCCATAAATCAATAACACATTAGTTCTCCCTCCCAACTTGGGAGTCATCTATTCCCTTTTCAATAAATAATTCGTCTCCATGAGCTTGAGCTTGTTTCTTGAGTATGTAAATTCTTTCATCTTGGACAGAGGATTTACCAAAATATTTGCTTATCTGCTCATCTGTGGGGATATATTGGAGAACCACTTCTCCTTTCCGTACCTCATCATGGAGAATGTAATGCTTGATCTCAACGTACTTCGGTCTTTCTGGAACACTGGTTTTCTCTGAAGGCTTCATATAGCTCTGATCATTATAGTATATCATAGTTGGATTCATCTCTTTTGTTTCCTGCTAGTTCACAACATCATGGAAAGGGTCAAATTGTAACATATACAAGTGGTACTTCTTTTTCTATCATGAGAGTTTGTCATGGATTGGCAATCCATCATCCTGGAGTTCTGAGTAACCATTCCGATACAATATCTCTGTTATAGAAATTTTTCACCATGCTTTTGTTGTGCATTGGAGGCTCTCCGCCAAGTTATCTTCTTACATCTGCATACAAGAGTCTCTTTCTGGTATACCTCAAAACCTTGAGGTTTCTCTACATATGCTTCTTTGTTAGATTACTCTGTTGAGGAGAAAAGTCCTTACATTCGTCTGATGTAAACTCCAACCCATGGATATTGCACGGGATATAATGTCTCAGATAGAGGTATGTCTGGAACAAGATATCATTATAGTCCTCTCCCTCCATCTGGGAGAACCTTTAGTTCTAGATCTCGCAATGCTTTCATTCATAAGTCTTCCATACACTGTTTTTCATCACAACTTTCTTTTCTTTTGCTTGATTTCTTCTAAAGGGTTTAGATCAAGCTAGTAGTATTGTGATTCTCAATATAATGACTGGTTGTTCTAGATTTTCTTTCTCTCTTGGAATATTCATGTTCTTCCTCATGTTTCTCTTTGGGTCCATGGAGTTTTCTATAGATTCCATGCCCTAAAGATTCCAACTTCTTTCTTTCATCATAGGATCATGGATGTGGATGGACAACCAAGGATACTTTAAGGCTTCTTTTTGAAGAAAACTTCTTCTAAAGTCAAACTGAACACATGTTTGTTTTTCATGGTTACTACCATTGATGGGAACATGGATAGATACTACATAATCCTCAATGGATCATATTATTTAAGATTATCCCCCTCCTAATCCTTGCGTCATGCATGAATGCATGCTCTTCTTTTGGAAATATATAATCAACTCCCTCCATCTAATAGACTCCACGCTTTCGTTTACATCCTTATTGCCTTCTGCAAAGTGTCACAAGTCTTTTTCCAATTTCCTCTTGATTATTGACTTCTTTCTGTCTTTACTTCTTCTAGGTTTCTTCAAGATTGATTCTAATTTCGGCTTATCTTGCAGCTGTTACTTATGGTACAAATTCCACATGAATTGTTACCAGGGGTTGTTGATGTACTTCATCCTTTCATGTGTATTTCCCGACTTGTAGTCATTATGATAGCAATACTTATATTGTTGTTCTTCCATAGGTATAGTTTCTCTTTGAACATATTATCTTCTAAGAAATATATATGTAGGATATGTACAGAAAACATGGTATGTACAAGAACTATGAAGAGTATTGTTACCTTGTTTTAGAAGAAGAAGTTTGTTTTGTCTTGCTTGGCTTTATTTGAGGGTTCCCTTTCTTTGAAAACTGATGCTTCGTGTGTTTCCTTCCTTTTCTTTAGCTCAGGACAATGATTCTTGTAGTGACCATATTTTTGACAATTGAAGCATTGTATTTTTGACATATCTTTCTCTTGATTTGATTTCTTCCTTGAGCCAAACTTGTTTTTATTCCTGAAATTCTTGAACTTTGTTGTGAAGGCTTGATCATCGCATTTCTTTTGGGGTTTCTCTTTTGCACTGATCCTTGATTCTTCTTGTGCACAACAAGTCCAAAGTTCTTCAAGTGTGGGATACTCCTTCCCTGTGTTCATGCTTGCGGAAAATGCATCCCATGTCTTGGCAAGACCATTGAGTACTATATTTACCAGTTCCTTCTCTGAAATGATCTCTTCAATGGATTTTAGTTGATCTCTCAACTGAGATATTATCACAAAGTATGATGTTATGTTGTCAACATCATTCATTTTCATGTCATGGAGCTCATTATTTAGACTCATTACTTGTCCAATGTTTATGACTGAGAAGAGGTTTATTAGGGCATCATACATCTTCTTAGATGATTCAAGATGGGAGATGTAGGGTATCAAGTGATCTTTTGTAGAGTCCACTATGATACTCATGGCATTGATGTCACTGTCTTTGAAGTTCTCCAAAACTTCAACATTCTGAGGTTCCTTCTCTTTTCCTTCTTCGAACCGTGGTTCCATGATCTTTCCTATCACGATATCCAACACTTTATTCTTGGAAAGGATGAGGTCAATCCTTATCTTCCATGCTTTGAAGTTTATAGCCCCTTCTAGCTTGTTTTATGACTTCATAGAGTAAGTCATAACTGCTTTGACTTGGTCAACCCTTGATTTTGACCAAAAAATCAAACTTGACGTCTTAGTTTGTTGAAAGTATCAGGAGATGCACTAGGCTAGGGTGCACTAGTCTATCTAGAAATTATGTCAATATCTTCACTTAAGGTGCCTCAACGAGAGGGTTAGGGTTTTGTTGTTGCAGCAAAAAATGGTTGCAAATGCAACTGTAACTGAGAAAATCCTCCCAATCTATCTTCCAACGGTTAGACTGTCCGAAGATAGTGTGGGCCCATAACCTGTTAGAATATAATGGATGTGCTCGTTTAACCATAGACAATATAGAAATATTGTCACACAACCATAGGCTGAAGCCACCTCCAAGCACCCTAACCTTGACAGAGAATGATTTTGGAAGCAAGCCTAGGCTTAATAGCCAAAAAAGGTGGTGCACCTCTCTCCAAGGATAGCACACCAAGAAAGAATAACATAAATTGATTAGAGAGTCCAACCCAGAAAACTAAAAATGAAGATTGGAGAACTGCCGACAATAGCTGTTCCCAAGACTTGCGCACAAACTAGCCACCTGCAGTGCGCAAAAGTGTACTTATGCAGTTATAAGAATTATGGCAAAAATGAAGACTGGCCTCCTATATTTATATTGTTTTTGTCAGACTTCCTAGGCTGACTTCTCATTCTGGGTGCTAATTACTTAGTATATAATATTTCCTTTTAGTCGACTTCTCATTCTTGGTGCTAATTACTTAGTATATAATATTTCCTTTTAGCCGACTTCTTCTCTTGGAGGCTAATAACCTAATACAAATCATTCTCTTGAGTTGACTTGTCTTCTAGAGTTCTTAACCAATTATTTAGGGTTTCTTCTTACTTCCCAGAATATTCTATTCTCGTCAGGTTTAGACGTGTAGGTAAATACCTCCCGCAGCTACCATAATATCAACAGAAAGGAAAGCTCATGCACATTTGAAGAAGGAAGGGTACACAAAACCATTCACTAATGCCTTTGGATCCGAAGGGGGAAGGGGAAGAAAAGGGGAGAAATTCTCATACTTCCATAAAGGATTCCATCCAGAATCTGCATGCATGTAGAAACAAATAGATCTAATGAATCAAATACTTCATAAAACCAACCTTGTAGATCGCATCCCCGAGGGTGCCAAGAAGAAGAATCTAGAAGATCAGAATCCCAAGAAAGACAATTCTAGCTATGCCTTGATTTCCATCAACTCCTCTCCTGATGCTTGAATCATAGATTCAGGAGAATCACATCAAATGGCTACCACAAAAGCAATCTATTCTTCATAGGATGCATGCAAAGGTCCTATTCTAATGAGGGACAACTCTCCAGTCAAATTCACCGAGAAAGGAAGGATTGAACTCACCAATGGAAGCTTCAAGAATGTGTTGGACATTCCAAAAATTTCTATCAACATTCTCTCCATGTTAGGGATAATTTTATGGATGGAAATTTATTTTAAAATGTAGAAACATTCGCGAATCTTATTAATCCTTCATATGCCTACTATAAAACGTTTGGTGATATTTTTGTAAAAATTTTCAAATTTATAAGGATTTTGTATAGTTTGTATAAAATTTTGGTGATTTTTAAGGTAAAATAATTGTATCCTATACATTTTGAGCGAATCATTTTTAGAATAACGAATATTTTTTGGCGAAAAAACATGGAAAATTAGCCCATGAGCGAAATTTAGCCCCTAAAATCATCCATGCTCCGTGTATCAGATGACGAATTCCATCACTGGAAAGAAAGTCATATTCACACCAAATTAAATGGACATATATGACATGTAAACCAACTCCAATGTTTCTACTGGTGAGGTAAATCATCAACCTAGATTGTACATATTTTCTGAATTTATTGAACTAGATTTTGCTTTACTGCTTATCCATGCTGATGAAAGTAGTAGGATATGGCATGAAAGATTTGGACATTTGGATTTCAGATATATGCAACAACTTAGTAAGAAAATATTGTTTGATGGTTTACCAGACATCCATTTCTCCAAGGGAGTCTATGAGGGGTGTGTTCTTGGAAAGAACCCTCAAGAGAAATTCGACAAAGGAAAGACTCAGAGAGATTTTTCTCCTTTAGATTTGATCCATGGTGACCTCATGGGTCCTTTTCCACATCCATATATCAACAAAGCGAGGTTGTTTTCATTTTTGTTAATGATTTCTCACGTTTTACATGAATTTACTTTATCAAACGAAAATATGAGGTCTTTCAACACCTCAAATATTTCAAAGCTTTGGTTGAGACACAGTTCGGAAAGAAAATCAAATTCCTCTAAACTGATAATGGGAAAGAGTATGTCAATCATGATATCGAGAATATTTGTCATGAGGCAAGGATTCAGTTGTAGCACACAGTTCCCTATACTTCGTAGCAAAATGGAGTTGTTGAGCGAAAAAACCGATCTCTAAAAGAGGTGGCATCTTGCATGCTACATGCAAATTCACTACCACAAAGAATATTGGTTGAAGCACTTAATTGTGCAACATATATCCAAAATATATATCTTAATATATATGTCAAGGATAATACATCCTACGAGGCTTGGAGCGGCCTCAAATCAGAAGTGACCCACTTCAGTATTTTCGATTCACGTGCATGGGCCTGGATTCCCTCTAAAACGAGGAAGGCACTTGATCCACAGAGAACTGAGTGTATTTTTGTTGGATACCCCAACAATGTGAAGGGATATAGGCTTATTTATCTTTCCTCAAATCGGATCATCATTGAGCGAAGTGTCCAATTCAAGGAAAGTGTCTCGCATGTACCTCAATAGACACATCCAGACACCTTCATTCTTCCACATGTACGAGATAATGAGAATGCACATGATGAATCTTATTCAAATGAGAGTTCTGATTCTGAGCACTTAGATGATTCAGATACAGAGTCAATATAGTCAAATGCATAGTCAAATCATATATATGCAGATGCAGAGCCAGAGCAGAGGCCCAAATGGGCACATACTACTCTTTAGGTTGCAGGGGATATTTTTGGTGATCTAGAGGATACTAGGAGGACTCAATATGATTTTGAGGAGCCTATTGTTGCAATCACTACCACTGAACCATTTCCCTCCAAGCATGTTTTCTTGGTTCAGTCTTCAGAACCACAGTTTTATGGTGAGGTTTTTGGAAATCCCTTTTCGGAATCCACCATGGAGGATGAGTACAACTCCCTCCTCGAGAACCTGACTTATGGTCCCCTTCATTCTAGGAGGAAAATTTTCATATGCATATGGGTCTATAAGACCAAGAGTATAGCGGATGGAAATATTAGCAGATACAAATCCATGCTTGTTGCCAAAGGTTTTCAACAAGTGCATGGTATTGACTATGATGAGACCTCTGCTCCAGTAGCAAAGATGGATTCCATACGATTGGCACTTTCCATTGTGGCGACCAAGGGATGGGAAGTCCATCAGATGGATGTGAAGAATGCAATTCTTCATGGTGATATATCTAAGGAGATCTATATGGAGCAGCCCTGGGGATTTATGAAGGATTCATCTTTGGTCTGTCGACTAAAGAAGTCCCTTTATGGCCTCAAGTAGGCTCCGAGGGCATGGTATGCCAATATGGACTCCTACCTGTTGTCATAGAAATTTGTATGTTGTAAATCAGACCTGAATGTCTAAATGCTCAGGACAATTGATTCACTTATACTCTTATTTCAATATGTTGATGATTTGTTTATCATTGGTTGCTCGACTTCAACGATTGTTGCAGTCAAGAGGATTCTACATGACGGTTTTTTTATTACGGACATGGTTCCGCTACACTTCTTCCATGGACTCGAGATCAGTCAGGATGCATCAGGCATCAAACTGTCTCAGGCCAAGTATGCATGAGATCTCCTTGAGAGATTTCACATGACAAACTACAATTTAGCTCTGACTCCTTTCCTTTCAGGAGTCAAACTTGAGGATGGAGGGGACACTCCACTGGTTGAAAGAAAACTATACATACATCTAGTGAGGAGCTTGTTGTATCTCACACACTCCATACCAGACATCTCTTATGCAGTTGGTGCAGTTTCCAGGTTCATGCAGGAGCCGCATGAGCTACATTGGAAGGCTAAAAAGTGAATCCTTTGATACGTACAGGCCACCATCACCTTTGGGATTCATTATGCAGTAGAATCTACATTAGATCTCATCGGTCTTACTAATTCTAAATGGGCTGGTGATAACAATGATTGCAAGTCCACATCTGGTTACTCACTTAGTCTTGGTTTTGGGCCTATCTGTTGGTCAAGCAAGAAGAAAGCTGCTATTGCTCTTTTTTTAGTCGAGGAAGAGTATAGAGGGGTAGTTAACATAAACATTCAGGCTATGTGACTACAACATTTTCTCACTGAGTTGGACATTCAATTTCATCGGTCGATCACCATCTGGTGTGACAACCAGAGCACTCTGAAGTTCTGTAGAGTTTTAGTTCAAGGGAAACATACAAAGAACATTGAGATCCACATTCACTACATATGAGAATTAGTACACGAGGGGATCACTGACCTATAGTTCTATCCTTTAGAAGAAATAATGACAAACATCTTCACCAAGACCTTCACTGAGCAAAAGTACCATTCTCTGCGAAGTCATCTTGGAGTGAAGGACACAGTTGCCTAGCAATTGTAATTCTTATTTTTACATACATTGTACATTAGAAAGGGGGCGGGGGGTGTTCCCATGATGTTTTCCCTATTTCCTCACTTTATTTCAGTCTATCTTTTGTATTTGGGTACCTAACATGGCCTTGTTACTAGGATCCATTCTTTATTTTCACCATAGTGATGTTCATGTGGGGTGTTGGAGTTACTTCAAACACACCTATGATTTCTTTTTCCTAAGGTTTTTCCTTGTTTATTAGTCATTATTAGTCATTATCCAGTCTCCTATATTTTAGGAGATAATATTCCACATGGAGAATATTCTCTTTAGTTGACACTTCAGTTTGACTAGTTGAGTTGAGTCTAGATGCTACATTGGTTATGTCACCATGCAACATTGGGATCATCACCATGCTAATGTGCATTGGCCTTGGTTTCATCACCAGACTGGCGCATTACCCTTGATTTCTTAATCTACTCCTCACTACACTCTGTTTCAGTCGGTTAATTGAAGATTGGTTGACTAGTTAACTCATCTAGGTGGCAGTTCACTCTTGTAACTTCCTGAGAGACTAGACTAGGTGCCAGTTCATTCCCGTAACTGCTAGTGTGTGTCCAGATCAATATAGACCACCACTATGGCACATTGGTTCTCCTCTAGTGCACATTTATTGATTTATACAGTGTATATCATGTGTAAATTATTCATTTCTTTCTCTCTTGCTTCTTCTTTCTCAATTTATCTCTGCAAATGTGTGTGATATTTTCTAGCTAGATATATTCTATGCAGGTTCAACACATTTACATGGTATCAGATTTGACGGACGGGTAAGGAAAATCTACACCAATTTTTTTTGTAGGTACAAAAGATTGAAGACAACGAAAAGATGGATTTCCCAAAATAATTCATTCTTACACCTTACAATTACTTTGCATGGAAGGAGAGAATAACGATTCATCTCTAAACTAGAGGATTGTATAGGTTAAACTTGAATACAAACATAGAACCAACATCATCCATAGAAAAATCCAACTATTTAAATCGAATGGATGAAGCATTCAAAACAATTTGCAGTCTTATTTCTCCTTATCTCATTTTTCACATATCTTCTTGTAAGACCCCCAATGAAGCATGGACTACCTTGGAAGGGATCTTTGGAAAACATGATGAAATCAAGGGACACATGATTGAGGTGGATTTTCTCACATTGGATCCAAAAAGCTTCAACAATATCTAATATTTGTTTACAAAATTCAAAGATTTACTGTTGCAACTCAAAGCTTGTGGGGTTGATAAATCTAAGGAGGAGAAACACATGGTTCTCACCATTCTCTAAAAACTTGGTCCTAAATTCTTTGTGTTCATGTCCACATTCCATTCAATCAAATTCATCTCTGGATCCACCTAGAAGATGCCTTCTCTTGAGGACTTTATTGAATCCCTGACACAAGAGAAAACCAAGCTCATCAACATGGGAAAAATCAAAGGCCCAGAGGCGCATGCACTTATTGTGCAAGATGGAAGCTATCAATATGAAAAATCTAAAGATAAATACAAAAGGAAATCTCATGCACATATGAAGAAGGAAGGGTACACAAAACCCTTTACCGATGCCTCTGGATTCAAAGGGGGAAAGGGAAGAAAAGGGGAGAAATGCTCATATTTCCATAAAGGATTCCATCCAGAATGTGCATGCATGCATAAACAAATAGATCTAATGAATAAAATACTTCAGAAAAACAACCTTGGAGATCGCATCCCCGAGGGTTCCAAGAAGAAGAAGCTAGAAGATCAGAATCCCAAGAAAGGAAATTCTAT
Source organism: Picea sitchensis (assembly GCA_010110895.2). Taxonomy (NCBI): domain Eukaryota; kingdom Viridiplantae; phylum Streptophyta; class Pinopsida; order Pinales; family Pinaceae; genus Picea; species Picea sitchensis. The sequence continues at coordinate 57,198 of SNQJ01S0036753.1, forward strand.
CCATGCCTTGATTGCCATCAACTCCTCTCCTAATGCTTGGATCGTATATTCAGGAGAATCACATCACATGGCTTCCACAAAAGAATTTTATTCTTCATTGGATGCATGCAAAGGTCCTCCTATTCTTATTGGGGACAACTCTCCATTCGAAGTCACTAACAAAGGAAGGATTGAAGTCACCAACGGGAGCTTCGAGAATGTGATGGACATTCCCAAACTTTCTGTCAACCTTCTCTCCATGTATAAGATGAAAAATTATGGCACCGGAAATAAATTCATATTCACACCAAATGCAGTGGACATATATGACATGCAAACTAACTTCAGGGTTGCTACCAGTGAGGTAAATAATCAATCTAGATTGTGTACATTTTCTAAATTTATTGAACTAGATTTTGCTTTACTGCTTACCCATGCTAATGAAAGTAGTAGGATATGGCACGAAAGGTTTGGAAATTTGAATTTAATATATATGCAACATATTAGCAATAAAATATTGGTTGATGGTCTACCAGACATCCATTTCTCAAAGGGAGTCTCCGAGGGACGTGTTCTTGGAAAACACCCTCAAGAGAAATTCGACAAAGAAAAGACTTAGAGAGCTTACACTCCTTTAGATCTAATCCATAGTGACCTTATGGATCCTTTTTTGCATCCATATATTAGAAAATCAAGGTTTGTTCTCATTTTTGTTGATGATTTCTCACGTTTTACATTGATTTACTTTCTTTTGAAAAAATCTGAGGTCTTTCAACACCTCAAAGATTTCAAAGCTCTGGTTGAGACACAGTCTGGAAAGAAAACCAAAGTCCTCTGAAATGATAATGGGGGAGAGTATGTCAATCATGAGATCCAAAATATTTTTCATGAGGTAGGGGTTCAGTTGAAGCACACAGTTCACTATACTCTGCAGCAAAACAAATTTTTTGAGCGGAAAAAACGATCTCTAAAAGAGATAGCATCTTGCATGCTACATGCAAAGTGACTACCACAATGACTATGGGTCGAAGAATTTAATTGTACAACATACATCCAAAACATATCTTTCCATAGATCTGTCAAGGATAAGATCCCCTACGAGGCTTGGAGTGGCCTAAAACCAGAAGTGACCCACTTTCATATTTTCGGTTCACGTGCATGGGCCCAGATTCCCTTTGAAAAGAGGAACGCACTTGATCCACATAGAATTGAGTGTATTTTTTTTGGATACCCTGACTGTGTGAAGGGATACAAACTTATTGATCTCTCCTCTCACCGACTCATCATTGAGTGAAGTTTCCAATTCGAGGAAAGTGTCTTGCATGTACCTCAGCAGCCACATGAAAACACCTTCATGCTTCCACATGTCCGATACAACGAGCATGCACAAGTCATCTCTGCTTCAGATGAGAGTCATGATTCATAGGACTCAGATGGTTTATATATAGATTCAGTATAGTCATATGTAGAGTCAGAGAATCCAGATGCATTTGCAGAACCAGAGAAGAGGCCCAAATGGATATAGACTACTCTTCAGGATGTAGGGGGTCTTTTTGATGATCCAGCCGATACTAGGAGGACTCGATCTGATTTCGAGGAGCCTCCTCTTGCACTCACTACCACTAAACCATTTCCCTCCAGGCATGTTTTCTTGGTTTAGTCTTCAGATCCATAGTCTTATGCTGAGGCTACTGGAAATCCCTTTTGGGAATCCACCATGCAGGAGGAGTACAACTCCCTCCTCGAGAACCAAACTTGGGATCTAGTTCCCATTCCTTCTAGGAGGAAACTTGTTAGATGCAAATGGGTCTACAAGACCAAGAGTGAAGTGGATGGACAAATTAGCAGATACAAATCCAGGATTGTTGCCAAAGGATTTAAGCAGGTGCATGGTATTGACTATGATGAGACCTTCACTCCATTAGTGAAGATGGATTCCATATGATTGGCACTTGCCATTGCGACAACCAAGGGATGGGAATTCCATAATATGGACATGAAAAATGCATTTCTTCAAGGTGATCTCTCTTAAAAGATCTATATGGACCAGCCCCATGGATTTTTGCAGGACTCGTCTTTGGTCTGTTGACCTCTTGCACTCACTACCACTAAACCATTTCCCTCTAGGCATGTTTTCTTGGTTCATTCTTCAGATCCACATTCTTATGGTGAGGCTACTAGAAATCCCTTTTGGGAATCCACCATGTAGGAGGAGTACAACTCCCTCCTCGAGAACCAAACTTGGGATCTGGTTCCCCTTACTTCTAGGAGGAAACTTGTTATATGTAGATGGGTCTAGAGGACCAAGAGTCCAGCAGATGGACAAATTAGCAAATACAAATCCAGGCTTGTTGCCAAAGGATAAGCAGGTGCATGGTATTGACTATGATGAGACCTTCACTATAGTAGTGAAGATGGATTCCATACAATTGGCACTTGCCATTGTGGCAGCCAAGGGATGGGAAGTCCATAAGATGGACATGAAAAATGCATTTCTTCAGGGTGATCTCTCTGAGGAGATCTATATGGAGTAGCCCCACGGATTTTTGCAGGACTCATATTTGGTTTTTCGATTGAAGAAGTCCATTTATGGCCTCAAGCAAGCTCCAAGGGCATGGTATGCCAAGATGGAATCCTACCTGTTGTCACAGAACTTTGTACGTTGTAAATTAGAATTGAATGTCTACATGCTCAAGATGATTGATTCACTTCTACTCTTAGTTTTGTATGTTGATGATTTGTTGATCACTAGTCGCTTGAATTCAATGATTGTTGTAGTCAATAGGATTCTACATGACAGGTTTTTGATGATGTACATGGGTCTGCTACACTTCTTCCTTGGACATCAAACTGTCTCAGGCCAAGTATGCATAAGATCTCCTTAAAATATTTCACATGACAAATTGCAATTCTTCTCCGACTCCTTTCCTATCAGGAGTCAAACTTGAGAATGGAGGGGACACTCCAATAGTTGAAAACACATTGTATAGACAGCTAGTGGGGAGCTTGTTGTATCTCACACACTCTAGACCAAACCTCTCCTATGCAGTTGGTGCAATTTACAGGTTCATACAAGAGCCACATGAGCTACATTGGAAGGCAACAAAGTGTATCCTTCAATATGTATAGGGCACCATCATCTTTGGGATTCATTATGCAGTATACTCTACATTAGATCTCATCGAGTTTATTGATTCTGACTAGGCTGTGATAACATTGATTGCAAGTCCACATATGGTTACTCACTCAGTCTTGGTTCCTGGCCTATCCGTTGGTCGAGAAATAAGTAAGCTTCTATTTCTATTTTTCTTCAGTCGAGGTAGAGTACAGAGGGGTAGTTAATATAACCATTCAGGCTATGTTGCTACAACATTTTCTCACTAAGTTGGGCATTCAATTTCATTGGTCGATCGTCATCTAGTGTGACAACCATAACACTCTGAAGTTCTGCAAAGATCCAGTTTAGAGGAAGCAGACGAATCATATTGAGATCCATAGGCACTACATCTGGGACTTAGTACACAAGGGGATCATCACCCTACAGTTCTATCCTTCAGCAAAAATCTTCACCAAGACCTTCACTGAGCAGAATTTCCATTCTTTGTGAAGTTGTCTTGGAGTGAAGGACACAGTTTCCTAGCAATTGTATTTCTTCTTTTTACAGAAATTGTACCTTAATACAAAATACATTGAGAGGGGGTGTTTCCCATGATGTTTTCCCTCTTTCCTCACTTTATTTCAGGTTCCCATGAGGTTTTCCCTCTTTCCTCACTTTATTTCAATGTATCTTTTGAATTTAGGTACCTAACATGGCCTCGTTGTCGAGACCCATTCTTTATTCTCACCATAGTGATGTTCAGAGGGGGTGTTGGAGTTACTACACACACACCTAGGATTTATTTTTCCTAAGGTTTTTCCTTGTTTATTAGTCATTATTAGTCATTATCTAGTCATAATTCAAGGATTTACTATTGCAACTCAAAGCTTGTGAGGTTGATAAATCTAAGGAGGAAAAAAAAATGGTTCTCACCATTCTCTCCAAAAGTGGTCCTGAATTCTCTGTGTTCATTTCCATATTCCATTCATTCAAATTCACCTCTAGATCCACCTAGAAGATGCCTTATCTTGGGGACTTTATTGAATCCATGACATAAGAGAAAACCAAGCTCATCAACATGGGAAAAATCAAAGGCCCAAAGACACATGCACTGTGCAATATGAAAGACATCAATATCAGAAATATAAATATAAACACAAAATTTAAGCTCATGCACATCCGAAGAAGGAAGGGTACACAAAACCCTTCATCGATGCCTCTGGATCCAAAAGGGGAAAGGGAAGAAAAGCAGAGAAATTCTCATACCGCCTAAAGGATTCCATCCAGAATATGCATGCATGCAGAAACAAATATATCTAATTACTCAAATACTTCAACAAAAAAACTTTGGAGATCACATCCCCGAGGGTGCCAAGAAGAAGAAACCAGAAGATCAGAATCCCAAGAAAGGAAATTCTAGCCATGAATTGATTGCCATCAACTCCTCTCCCGATGTTTGGATTGTAGATTAAGGAGCATCACATCACATGGCTTCAACAAAAGTAGTTTATTCTTCATTGGATGCATGCAAAGGTCCTTCGATTCTTATGGGGGACAACTCTCCAGTCGAAGTCACTGACAAAGGAAGGATTGAACTCACCAACATAAGATTTGAGAATGTACAACACATTCCCAAACTTTCCATCAACCTTCTCTCTGTGTATCAGATGATGAATTCCGACACTAAAAATAAATTCATATTCACACCAAATGCAGTGGACATCTATGGCATGCAAACCAACTCCATGGTTGCTACTAGTGAGGTAAATCATCAATCTAGATTCTATATATTTTATTAATTTATTGAACCGGATTTTTCTTTACTGCTTACCCATGCTGATGAAAGTAGTAGGATATGGAAAAAAAGGTTTAGACATTTGAATTTTAGATATATGCAACAAATTAGCAAGCAAATATTGGTTGATGGTCTACCGAACATCCATTTCTCCAAGGTAGTATGTGAGGGATATGTTCTTGCAAAACACACTCAAGAGAAATTCGACAAAGGAAAGACTCTGAGAGCTTCTTCTAGTTTAGATCTGATCCATAGTGACCTCATGGGTCCTTTTCTGCATCCATATATCAACAAGTCAAGTTTTTTTTCTCATTTTTGTTGATGATTTCTCGTGTTTTACATGGATTTACTTTCTCAAGAAAAAATCCTAGGTCTTTCAACACCTCAAAGATTTTAAAGCCTTGGTTGAGACACAGTCCAAAAATAAAATCAAATTCCTCTGAAATGATAACGGGGGAGAGTATGTCAATCGTTAGATCGAGGATATTTGTCATGAGGCAGGGATTCAGTTGCAACACACAATTCCCTATACTCTGCAACAAAATGAAGTTGCTGAGCGGAAAAACCGATCTCTAAAAGAGATGGAATCTTGCATGCTACATGCAAAGTCACTACCACAGAGACTATGGGCTGAAGCACTTAATTGTGCAACATACATCCAAAAAATATCTCCCCATGTATATTTCAAGTATAAGACCCCCTACGAGGCTTGGAGTGGCCTCAAACCGAAAGTGACCCACTTTCGTATTTTCAGTTCACGTGCATGGGCCCAGATTCCCTCTGAAAAGAGGAAGGCACTTGATCCATAGAGAACTAAGTGTGTTTTTGTTGGATACCCCAATGGTGTGAAGGGCTATAGACTTATTCATATTTCCTCGGACCAACTCATCATTGAGTGAAGTGTCCAATTCGAGGAAAGTGTCTCGCATGTACCTTAGAAGCCGCATGCAAACACCTTCATTCTTCCACCTGTCTGAGACAATGAGAATGCACATGCCGACTCTTCTTCAGATGAGATTTATGATTCAGAGGACTCAGATGATTCAGATATAGAGTCCATACAGTCAAATGCAGAGTCAAAGCATCTAGATGCAAATGTAGAGCCAGAGCAGAGGCCCAAATGGGCACAAACTACTCTTTACGATGTAGGTGATCTTGTTGGTGATCCAACCGATACTAGGAGGACTCGATATGATTTTTAGGAGCCTCTTGTTTCACTCACTACCACTGAACCATTTCCCTCCAGGCATGTTTTCTTGGTTTTGTGTTCAGATCCATAGTCTTATGGCAAGGCTACTTGAAATCCCTTTTTGGAATCCTCCATGTAGGAGGAGTGCAACTCCCTCCTTGAGAACTAGACTTGGGATCTGGTTCCCCTTCCTTATTGGAGGAAACTTGTTAGATGCAAATGGGTCTACAGGACCAAGAGTGCAATAGATGGAAAGATTAGTAGATACAAATCCAGGCTTGTTGCTAAAGGCTTTCAGCAGGTGCCTATTATTTACTATGATGAGACCTTCGCTCCAGTAGTGAATATGGATTCCATATGATTGGCACTTTCCATTACAGCAACCAAAGAATGGGAATTCCATTAGATGGACGTGAATAATGCATTTCTTCAGGGTGATCTCTCTGACGAGATCTATATGGAGCAACCCCATGGATTTATGTAGGACTCATATTTGGTCTGTTGACTGAAGAAGACCCTTTATGGCCTTAATGAGGCTCTGAGCGTATGGTATGCCATGATGGAATCCTACCTGTTTTCACAGAACTTTGTACGTTGTAAGTCAGACTAGGATGTCTACATGCTCAGGGCGACTGATTCACTTATAATTTTATTTTTGTATGTTGATGATTTTTTTATCACCGGTTGCTCAACTTAAATGATTGTTGTAGTCAAGAGGATTCTACATGATAGGTTTTTGATGACGTACTATTGACAGGCGAAATTAACAAGCCATCAACTGGAAGAAACGTTCGGTTAGGGGTTGTCCAAGTAACCCAAGCTGTTTGGTGAAACCTATTTTGACGGGTTTAATGGATCTATTAGCCAATCTAAGATCCTAGAGTAAAGAAAAGGAATAAATAACTAATGTTAAATAATAATATATACATAAAATCTAATACAATTATATGTATAAGTGTATTAGATAGAAAAGGAAAACATAAAAATATCGCTTATGAACAGAATTTACAAGTTGTAAGTTTTACTGGAAACTTATGAAATCAATGTAAAAATAATTGTTTTACAGAAGCAGATAAATAAAGCACATTTGAATATTTTCTAATTTCTAATTAAGAATCTAACAAAACTTGAATTAACTAAGTTATGAAACATAGATGTACATATAGTCAAAGATGACCTAAACTTTATGGTTTCGCTAATACATAAAATGACATAAATTATAAAGAAAGAAGCTAACCTGATATTTGTTCATTAAATGTGTCCATGCCTCTGTATGAATAAAGAACATCCAGCTGCCACGCCTACAAGATAAATCTACAATAGACTTTATACTGAAACCTTTCTGAATAAATTCACAAAAATGTATTAGCAGTTGGGATTTGAGAACGAAAAGGGAACACATATTAATTCTGTGATATTATGATTGTAAATGATTACATTCAGAGAAATCTATGTGCAATACATTCATCTCATGTTTCAACAAAACATCAAGGAGAAATCATGATATTCAAATTGAAAAGGTGATCACAGTCTCAATATCTGGAACAACAAATCATGATCGATATTTATAACATGAATGTCCTGAAACATAACATATCATTGAGTCTAAAGCTACAAGACATATTAATATACTAGGATTAAATAAAACAAAACATTAATGAAACACCATTAACAAAGGACTAACGCCAAAATGTTGTGCGTTGTTCCATTAAGTCTTGAAAAATCATTCGTCCATCTTTTGTTCCAAGACAAGATGCCTTTCATTTACAAAATGCAGGGTTTCTAAAGAGACTTTTTTTTAAAATCTCATCTTCCTGTCTCTTAGGATAGGATCAGATCCCATGAGATCAGAATATTACAAACATATAGGGCCTACAACCACTCATAACTGACTTTTTTTCTTTTCAAAAATTAATAAAAGTTTTTTACAAAATAAACATAAAATAAATACTAATCATCTAAATACAAAGTTGTACATCTTTCCCCTTAGATGATTAGCATGAAGATCTACCATATCCTGAAAATGAAACATGAATAAGTCAAATAAATTATTAACAACTAATTACTAATTTTTATTTAAAAATGACTTGAATTCAAACTAATTTTTAGAAAAAGATAAGCCATAGGTTTCCGTAGCTAGCTACGGGTTTTTGTAGCTAGTCTAAAATAGTTAATAATATAATAATAACAAAAAATAAAAATGAAATCTTTTATTGTTTAAAACATAATCAAAACAAAACAACTATTTACTATTCCAACAATTTTCCAAAGAGACACCTAATAAATCCGAATTTATAACAGTGAAAATGGTTGAGTTTTTAATGGTCGCATTATCTAGCCTGCTTAATCTTCTTGTTTGCCAAATTTAAAACTGCATTACTCTATTCCTTATGCCTGTGGTTTTTCTTGACAATTGGTTTGTGAAAAATATCGGGAATTGGATTAACAGTAGGGGCATGAGAAAACTATCCTTTATCACATCTAAAAACCTCCTCTAATGACTTTCTAGGCATGAAAACAGATTGTGGCTTTTTGCCCAGTGGGTTCCAAATAGCAACACAAGTTTGACATGTGGTAGCATGGTATTCTTGTGGATCAACACACAAGCCCTTGATAGTAGGGTTTAGCTTATGTTTATGATAGAGTTCAATCGTTTGTTGTATATCTTCACACCCACAAAGAGGAAAAGGGGAAAAAGAAAACTCAGGCAAAACAAATTTTCTGATAAAATGTAGTCCAGAAAATGAAACATACCTCCAAAATACATTTGTTTATGAAGAATCTGATCGCTGTGAAGGTAAATGGCCCCATTTCCGAAATGGGTCTTAAAGGGTTTGGACTAATTCGTATTGGTTTGCTCAGGATTGCTCCTGCAAAAACATGTCTCTGGCATGTAATTACAGTTTATTTGGTTGGATTCACATCACCATGAGATAACAATGCTTGATGGCCATTTGGCTCCAATGAACAACTGGAGCCATTAAAAATATGACTGGACTATAACATGGTCGACTCAAGATAACTCTGGGTTTAGATGACAAGGGTAATAGGAACAATTCTGAGCGAATAAAATGGAAAGAAACTAAGCAAAACCCCTGCACAATCATAATATAAAGCTCAAGGTTTCGGTCATGAATTTTGAGCACTCCTAGTAATGAAAACCTCGCGTACATGGCATGACAAAAACCCTCAAACCATAATGAAAGCTCATTAATTTACTCTGCCAGCAAAAGGGTTAAGTACATGGTATAATACTTGTGCATTAATTCCCATGTCTAGAAATGACCATAGTTGATTTGCCAAGGGTTTAAAATATATAAACATGTTTATAATTCAAATGCAAAACAACATAAGTATCATATCAACATTCAAAATAATCAAAGGAAAGTCATTCAAGTGTTAAATATGGAGTAGATACAAGCACAATGACCCTTTAAAAAGATGCTTTGAATAGGGATATAATACGAAACTAAGTTTCCATGTTTGATTCATGCTTTCAGTCATGAATCAAACATGGAATAAAACAAACACGCAAATCTTTAATCGATTAATGAATAACTATACTAATCCAGTAATTGTCTAAAAAGATAATTTTTACAAGAATGAGGTGTAGGCAACTATGGAGAATGTAATTTCTTGTTCACATAACGAAATCGTGTGGGGCTACCAACAATGGTGACTTACTGGGCGAAGCAGTTATCTCTGCATCACCAAAATTTCATGCTAGGATGAATCAGAAAAATGAAGATTTGATAATCAATTGACAACACATTAAGCATGAAAAACTTAGGGGATAACATAGTACAACATCAAATGTGTTTCCATCAAAAGTGTAATCTGGTATCAGATCTAGATTTCAAGAGGAACGATGTTTATGCAACTGACTTCAATACTATTGACATAGCCACTGCTGCCAGCAGGCATCCATAGCCTCGATAGGGATGTCATTTAACCCACTCTAACACCTCTATCCTATCCAAAAGTCATCTATTCATGATGAATAACATCTTTGTTCATGTATTAATTTTAAGGGGCATACCTAATAATTTTCTTGAACCTGGCATTGCTTCGCTGCCAGCTGGCCTGTTTAGTACCCTGACAAAGTTTCCTTGGTATCATGGATGCATTTACACACTACTAGAAGACATGTTCACTGTCTCGGGGGGTTTACAAAACACTTCCCACACCTTGCAGTGCTTTCAACTCTCTATAATTATTTTACAAAATTGCAAAAACTTTATGATATTCAAGAGAGTAGGGAGATACTGAAAATTTCAGATTTTATCAAACATAAATTGTTCTTATATAATTCATCTTTTTTCTTAAAATTATCCTTATCATGATCTGGACCCTTAGATTCCTGTTAAGAAACCATCTTAAGGATAGGACGGTATAATCGAGTTGTTTTCTTAAAAATAGGGACAACGTTAAGAGTTTATTAATGATAATTGTTATCCTCTCGAGATTTTGAAAAGAAACCATCAACACTATTTTGAGCAGGAACTTTCTTCTGCTAATTTTGAGTATAACAATTTGCAGCATGGTGTTTTGAAAAGTAGTCAATTGTTGCTCTTGGATTAAAATTCTGATTTTCCTTCCACAAATGAAATGGTGACACAGACATAATTTTTCAGAAACAAACCAAAAACAAACAAAATGAAAAGAACCAAAATGAAGAACAAAAAGAAAATAAAAAATATTTACAAGAGGGTGGATCTGAAATCATCACGTAAAATACCTCTTGAGGGACTAAAAAAATAGAAAAATCCTCATTAATATGAATGCAGTCCTACTCGTGGCACCTTGGGTTAGGGTTGAATTTGCAGTTCAAATTTAATTATCCCTTTACTTTTCATTTAAAATTTTTTCATGATGATACTATGTTTTTGAACAGAGATACTCATCAAGAAGTAGAGAGAAAAATATATAAAGTGGACTTCCCTGATAATAGTCAGATTATGGTTCTCTTGTTGCACCCACTTGTGTTCTTTAACTGCATTATTACAAAGAGAAACAGTGAGAAATAAAACTAAAAGAAAACCTACTCCTAAACCTACCCTAACTACTAAACAAATCAAAATACTATGTGAAGTCATGCTTCCAATGTAGCCATCGGAGTAACTCCAATCTTGCAATGGAAACAAAATCACAAAATACTAGCAAGAATGGTAGTATATCAAAAAATGACAAAAATATATCATACTTACCTTTATCATCATCATTTAAAAACAAGGCAAGAATGATCTTACCATTCCCTTGAACATTTTTTTGTATGAAACCTCCAGTCATTCTGTAATTTTGTCATTATATGGGTTACAAAAATATGAAAAAATGAGATTGTGAAGTTTGTGAGAGTTATGGGGACTTGAGATAACCCTCGGTCTAGACCAAAGTGCCCCATCCTCCCTAAAATATTCCTTACCTTCCATGTTTTCTCCATATGAAGGATATAAAATGAGTGTGTTAAAGTTGCCTACTTGATCTCTAAATAAAAGGAAGATAATCTTACCATTCCCTGGAAACTTTTCGAGATATGAATACTCCAACCAATATGCAATCCTATCATAATACATGCAATTACTAACATGGTATTGTTTGAAAGAATTCACATGCGATAAATATTCCTGATGAGAATAAAGTATTAGACTATCAAGGAAAGAATCTTGTAAAAAGGTCGGATCAAGATGGCAAGAACTTATCGTGATTCTCGAAAGGAAAAGAAGTGTCACATTCTCTTGAAACTTTCCATTGAGCTTACATATTTCAAGGTTAACTATTTGAGGTGAACTAAATGGAACAACCAACATTTTTGAATAATCATCATTGGTAGTAATATTTGTCCGATTATACTTTTCAACCTCAAATAATTGATCATGGAAAAATTTAGATCCTTCTCGAAACACAAATTGAGATGAATTGATGGAAGATGCATTTTGGGACTCTTCAAATCATTTCTTGATTTACCCATAGACAATTGATGAGAATAAAAATTAATATGTTCATGGGAGTAATTATTTCCCTCTTTATCTTCTATTCGATAAACTCTTTGTAACTGA